>VVHJ01030314.1:11697-26467 GCA_015107715.1 Tylochromis polylepis
ATAAATTTTTGAAAAAAAAAAAATATAAAAAAAAAAAAAAAAAAAAAAAAAAAAAAAAAAAAAAAAAAAAAAAAAAAAAATTCTAAAAACTTGGAGACCGAACGTGCAGGGGATCCGAGATGGTTCCCTGAGGAACGCCTTCAAAATGTTTTTTAATTTTTGAAGTTTCGCTCATGAAGCATTTTTTTAAAATAATCTTTACAAAACCTTTTCTTGCTTACATGTGAAACATTCAATATCAGTAAGTGAGGAAGATCAGGTTATAAAATTACAACATTAAAAGGGACAGTTCACCACAAAATCAAATCTCTATATTTGACCTCTCGCGTGTAGTCCTCGTTATCTGTTTACAGACTGCTTTGGTTTGAGTTGTCCAAGCGAGATTTTTTTTTTTTGTGTGCTGTTAAAAGTGCCGAAAAATACAGCAGAAAAGTCTATTTCTAGAAATCCCGACATGGCTATTCCAAAAGCAGTTCTGAGAAAGAACAATTTTATTTTTACCCAACTACACCCTGTACCACAACCATTCACTCTGCAATAAACAGGCTCCTTCTACCTGTCATGAAGCTGAACAACAGAATGAAACATTAATTGATTCACCCTCGGCTGAGCTGCAGTTAGCTAGCTGCGCTCTTCGTTTAGCTGGCAGGTGTAGACAGTGGAAAGAAAACGAGGTTTGCAGAGGTCTTTTTTTTGAGCAATCAGGCCACTACAAGCACAACTCGGGTGACATTCAGTTCAAGGCACAAAAAAAAAAAAAAAAAAAAAATCTGGATGGATTTGCAGCACTACAGGGCAAAGGGAAAACACGGAAATTGGAATTTTGCAGCCAACTGATCCTTTAAGCATCCATACATCTGCAGATAATTCTGCTAAATGATAGCAGCAATTTTAAAAGTAACTCTGAGATGTAACTTTCCTTTAGGATTAAAAAAAAAATATATATATATAGAAAAACTGTAACAGTTGCAGTGTTTTTTTCCCAGGTCGCGGCAGTTTTTCTCTTGAGTCTGTTGTTTTCAGCTTGGTGTTGTCAAAGGTTCCTTGACGACTTCCAATTTTCCACGACTGATACATCAAATAGAAAATGAGCGATCAGTAGATTCCAGTATAAGGTTCATTAAGTGGAAAGCACTATGCATTTTCCTGATTAGTTTTTTCCTTACTGTGGCGCTAGATTTCGAGATGAATTCCTCACCATCTTAACATGTTCGGTTAACTCCAGCAGTCCACGATCTGCCGTTTTTATCCAGAACTATAAAACGATGTACGGCATTGGGTTTTCATCAGGACCATGAAACTGATTTTTAAACGGATATTTAAAAAATTTAGAATATTAAAAACCTCTTCCACGAACCAGGTGAGAATAATTGTCTCATCTAATAAAATTCAAACGCAGCTTTTCCTCCTCAGTGGCTGAGCAGCTTGAGTCGAGCCAGCCAGCCGCCGAGCAGCGACGAGGACTGTTTGGTTACACCCTTAGCAGGAGAGACAGCAGCAGAGGTGGAGGCAGAAGCCTTTTTGGACCCCACTTCCTGGTAAGGTATGGTGGCGGTGTTGTGCAGGTTGGCGCTAATGTAGCACTGGCTGCCCCTGATGTGGTCGACGCCGCGTACAGATGGGTGACCTCGGTACGGCAGAGGGAAACACGGCTCCTCCTCCGTGATGGTGCTGATGCCCTCATTACTCCGATACATGTGCAGGACGTCCTTACCTGCTGGAAGACGACAGGGTCGTTATTCAGCCGTTTCATTTTAGCTGTGAGGCCTTCAAATGTTCCTTTCATGTTCCCAATTACGACAACCTACAGATGAAAGGAGGTAGTCCTACATACTGGATTTACATGTGAGTGAAAAGACATAATAAGCAAGTCCTGCTCCCTAAATGAGCTTCTATCCTTCCATCCTCCCTGCTGAATCGTACAAAACGGCTAAAAGTAACAGCTGACTCGTTAAGTTGCAGGTTAAAGTGAGTCTTTTTAAAGAAACAGGTGAGATAAATCTGGACAAATCTGACGTTCCCGTTTCAGTTGTTCATTTAAAAGAAAAAATAATCATGCAAACAAAGCAAAAAAACAAGATAATATTGTTAGAAATAAATAAGACGCTGAACTTCTTAGGATGACTCTACATTAAACCTCGCAGGTTCATGCAGCAGTGTGTAAACTTCGCTCTATTGTCGGCCTCGTGTTTGCCCTCAGTGGAAAACAGTCCACCTCTTCACGTGTCTTTATTTAACCGTTCATTAACTGCCTGTTATCTTGGACAAACTGCCAACGTGCACTGTGCTCGTCAAGGTGAAGTGCTCCAACTCTCAGACTGAGCCGAGTATGAAACGAGTCGCGCAGATGCAGCGGCGGCTTTCGGGGTTAATGATTAACCAGGTAAAAATTCAAAGCACGCGGCCCATCCTGCTACAGTCTGTCCTTGCCTTTTAATGAGTCGGACAGATGGCTATTACTGATAACCGTCAGATTACTGGCGCTCAGTGCGTCTGGTCCAGCTGGACAGGTGGGACTTACCTTTCCTCCCCTGAGTGCTGGGCCTGGAGAGCCGGTCAGAGACGCCTGAAAATGCCTCCACAGGCATGGAGATGGGCCTGGGTTTACCTGCAAAGAGTCCAGAAACAGCAAAACATCAACTCCATCTCAGAGACACTACTCTACTTCCACCTCAGGCTGACGCGGAGCCAGATATTAGAGCAGAAACCAGTACGGCCCATAAACGGCTAGCTGTAGTTAGTCTAACAGAAGCGTTTTGGTTTTATTTTTGTCTTCTTGGGAGAATCAGGCTGGGAAAAATGTTTTTTCATTAAAATTAAAAATCAGCTGTTTTCTAAATCAATGATTCATCTTTAAATCCCCAAAGAACCACTCCTGGCTTGAGGTGTCCTTGATTACTATGAACCAATAAAGCTTCAAAATATAATACGATGCATTTAAAATGCATTCAGGTTGCTTTGTGCTGACTCAAGAGACAAAGGTGGCACTATATCCCAGTGTTTCAAACCAAAACCAGAACGAAACTGCTCCGAACTCAGCAGGGAGGAATTACTGCTCATGAAATCAAACAGAAGCTCTTTGAAGATACCCAGTCTTATTAATGTGGACACTTTGTTTGGTTTGATGAGGCTAGATCGGGCCGGACACACGACATCATCTGAGCTGCTCTTCTCTCACATGAGCTCACAGAACTACAGAGCTGGCAGGTCAAAGGACTGACTCTGATGTACGAGTTCTCAAGTGAACATCTGACAAAAGTTCGGGGCTGCTGTGCATGTGTGAGAACAGTTTATGCATCAAACAAAACAACAAAAAAAAACAACTTAATTGTGGTTTTATGTGCTCTCACTTCCTGTGGTACTGTAAGTGCTGTATAACTCATCACAAACCACGTTTCTCCTCATTTTGATACTTTTGTCTTTGTGCTGTGATGACTGGCTGCCGCTTCATATTTTGATCTCTGGGCGTGGAATCGCTCGGCCTGTAAACTTAGTTTGGATATTTGTTTGAGTCAGAAACCCCCCCACAGAGATAAGACTAATGAAATTCTAGTTTGAGCTTTGTTTTCATTGTTAGACTCAGATCTAGAGTAAGGTTATGAATAACAAGGGTCTTCGTGTCCTTACAGCGTGAGGAGGAGCGCTGCCTGAGGCGCACTGGGATTGGATGGCTGGATTCAGGTGGAGGGGCGGCAGACGTCCGGTTTTCCTCCGCTACAGTGAAGCGGCGCCGCCGCACGTCTGCGTCCAGATGAGAGTTTGGAGACTTGGGACGCATTTTCACACCTGGAAACGCGTTTCTGTTCCCATCTCTGCCACAAAGAGCGGGAAACTCAGCATTACAGGTTTAAAGAAGAAAAAAAAAAAAAGATGATTCTGAAATCCTGAAGCTGGATAGATGAAAAAGCAGCGCTCCTGCGAGGCACTTACAGCGGGACATATGGCGCTTCTGGGGGAGGAGGGATATACAAATCCAAGATGGTCGTCTTCCCTCTCTTTCCAGGAGCGTCTGAGGTTTCTGACTCTCGTGATTTATAGAGACTTGGAGCTCCCTGAGAGGTCTAATAAAGGAAAAAAAAAAAAGACAAATTTAAACCACTTTCATAAAGGAAACAAAAGGATCTGATGTAACTAACACTTCACATCACTTTTGGTTTGTTTCTTCTAGTCTGTGTTTTTGGTTGCTTCTGTGTCTCAGCGCACAGCAGACGACGACTCTGAACCGTGTTTATCGTCAAACAAAAGCGAGAGTCGTTCCAGCTCCGAGGACAAACAGCAGAGGAGGCTTTTCTGTTTCCTTCCTCACTTTCAAAGCATCTGTTTTCTCTCAAACACAGGAACTTCATTCAGCTCGTCTTCTGTTTCGCCTGCACTTTGAAAAACACGTCTGAAGGACGTTTCGATGCGACCACTTTTCATTTCCAGTCTGGTGAAACTGAATGTTTCTAACTGTCAAAAATCCAGTGAAAGACCAAAACCAGCAAAAGCCGAGTGGCTTCATTACCCCACACACACACACACACACACACACACACACACACACACCTTCTTTCCAAGCTCCTTAGACCCCTTAAAAAAGGCTCATCTCACCGTTAAGTTCATTCAGTTAACTTCAGGTTGGCTGCTGATGCTTTCAAAGCAAATCTGATGAATGGCTTTTGAAATATGTAAACACCCGATTATTAAGTAAGATGCTTCACTATAACTGCCAACATATAAACGCCTAGGAGTGTTTAAATAATGAGCAAGACATTTTTCTAAAGCCCTTTGATCAAACACAAAAAACGGCATCAAAAAAACCAAAAAGTGTTTCAGATGTTTAAGTTTAATCCTAGAACTCATGTACAGCTAAAACTAGCAAGAAGTTTAGTTTTGTCCTTATTTAAACAGTGAATTTATTAACTCAGTGTTTAAATTCATTAAGAGACAAAGAAAAAAGGGAACGGATAAAGTTGTTTCACAAACAAGCGAACAGCTGACGTCCTGCTGCACGCTCTCGTTTTCTTGCCTTTCCATTAGCCAACATAAAGCACGACGTTTAAACGCAGCGCTGCAGCTTTTTGGAACAACTCGTCTGTCACGTCTACTTAATTCATGCCATTTTTTCCTCCATTTTCTGAGATTACCTTAATCCCCCACACTGACAGATGAGTACACCTGGGTGGGCGTGGCTCCGGTGGCAGAGCACTTGTCTCACAAAATAAGAGTAAGTGGTTCCATTAGTGACCCCGGTCTCTGCTACTCGATTCGGTCATCTGTTCTTACTGTAAGCCCACAGCACCAAACTGAGTGAGCTTACTTATTCTTTCAGTGTAATGGTTTCAGGGCTTGTCATTGTTCCCACTTCACAAAACAAAAGAGAAACGAATGCAAGTGCAGCTGGCGTAACCTTTGAAGTGAATGGTGGGAGTGACGATGAGGTAAAGAGATCTCAGATCTGTTTTGAAAGACTGAGATTAGAGCCTGAGCTCAGCAGCTGATGCCTATCTCCCCTAAACACACACATCCTGGACCCCTGTCAGCACCAAATCCCTGAAGGTGGTTTGGTGAATGCAGGATTGTGACATTGTGAACTAAAGTGTGAGTCAGCCACCGCACACCGCAGGTCTGACATCAACGCAGTCTGCCCCCCATCTTCCTTTTTTCCAGGAAAAGGGAAGAAGGGCTCCATTGTTTCACCTCAGACGAGCTGCAGACAGAGCGGCTGTTGCGTTTTCTGCTTGAACCAAAACCTCAAAAGCTACGACGACGGACCGAAAACCACCGCGAGCAGCTTGGTTTACTTACAGTCTGCTTCACTTTCATACAGTGACGTTTGTCACGACACTACAGCTGCTGCAGGTTCAGGACCTGCGTTGACGACACCTCAGCTGGAAATTCTGCAGAAAGAATCCGTTCTCCTCCTTCCACATTTACCGTTATTAACCGGAATTTCGTGCACTTGTGTTTTTTCTTTTTCTCCCCACAGGATAAAGCTCAGACCTCTCTAAAATCAAAAACACAAACACTCCCAAATGTCCAGTCTGAACCAGGAAAAAGAACCTCTCCTCGCTTCTTCAAGGACAATAGATGGATCTGAAGGTCAAAGTGATAATAACGCGACGCAGAGCCATTTCACACTATGTTTCTTAATGCCATTATTTGTACTGACAACATATAGACACATAGGAAATGATAAACTGTGATTCTAAATATCACGTTACGTTGATCTCTTCTTCAAGGTCAAGCTTTCAGAAAATGTCTTATCTTTGAAATTTGCCCTTTACAAGCTCATCGTTTCATTTTAGGGGTTTACAAGAACACGTTTGCATGTTTTAATATTAGAAGAAGAAGAAAAACTAACAGGGACTTTATCAGATGACTTCTTTGTTATACAATCTGGATTTAAGCAGTGAAGAGAAGTGTGTTAACAAGTACAGGCTGGATTATAATCCGTCACTTTTAATGATGTTTGTGTCACCGTTTCAATCCTGACAACAAAAACAGGAACATGAATCATAAAAGCTTTATTGTGAATTTTGATGTTGTTTGATGATGAGGTCAAGCAGGAGAGAAGCAAACAGGTGTGACGTTAGCTGTAGCACGTGTGCCAAACACAGATTTACCTGTTGATGGGGAAATAAAAGCTAACCTTCAGTTTCTCGGACAGCGGGATTGCACAAAAATGTTTCTGTGCAGGAAAAAAAAACCTGATAATGTAGCGCGGTTGAGATTTCAGGATATACAGACTCCCTGCTCAATTCTGCCGTTGTGTTTTTCACTCATGGAAAGTCTCTTTTCATCCATACACGCACACAAATAAACGCTCCTGAGCCGGGGCTGTTGGGACTGTTAATCTGCGTTTCAGATTCATTTTGGGAAGTCCAAATACTCAACTCACGTTACAGCAGAAAAGAGAAGCGAGAACACGTTAGAAAACAAAAGACCGCAGACGGCGTTCAAGCGTTGCGTTTTACACGGAACTTTAGGCCTGAATTCCTCATTTTTATTGTGCAATCATTGTGCGTTTGGTTTCATCGTGAACCATGTGGAACTTGTGGATAAAAAAGGTAGAAAAACTGCAACACAAGTACTCGTTCATTTCTACTCCAGTTTGGGATTTCCCCCATCATTTAACCTCTCCACGAGGTCAGCGGCACGACGGCAGAGCAATCTGCCACCACAGGGGTCTCCATCAGGAAGAATCAAAAGGAGGAGACGGTCCCCCAGAGGCAGTCGTTTATTTCGCTGAGAAGCACTTCAACACAGTACATGAGTGGCGGCGGCTCACCTGCACGAGCGGCGGCCTCCAGCGCAGGTTTTTCAGTGGAGCCGGTGCGAAGCTGGCAGAAGGTCCAGTCGGCCTCTTCTTCAGCATCAAGACGACACCTCCAGACTCCGCCCTCAACTTCTCCACCAGGTGCTTTAGCTGCCAGCCCACCTGGACCAATCACAGAGCAAATGTCAGAGAACTGCAGCCTCTAGATGGCGCTAGCATGAGTAAAGACTAAACTTCATGACCCTGAACTTCAGCCATTAATGCCTGAAAAGCAGGATTGTCATGAAACTGCAGGTTACCAACAGGAATCCCCCCCCCCCAGCTCTTTGGTCTAGAGGGGCTTCAAATGGCGATGCTGTGAGGTACATAAACGCAAACTTATGCCTGCCAACACCTCTACAGCTTCTGAGTCAACTCCTCGTTTTGTTTCATCCTTGATGTAAAACTACAAGATAGATGCACTTTAAATGCTGCTTATTTTACCAATTTACAGCTCAATATCAACATTTTTGGACTGTCATAGAGTAGCTTTGCATGACTCACAGATCAAACTGATCCTCATCTCATACTTGGCCTTGGTTCAGTACTGTCTGACACGAGCTGCAGTAGTAGCTTACGGTCAGTGTCACTTACATGATAATAAATATTTTATTAACATTAATGCATTCGCATCGTCATGATTGCAATAGCTATAAATCTGACTAATATTTATTTGGAGTACTTAAATTTATTGTGATATCTTCATTAGCGAAAACGTGATCAAAAAAAAAGTTTAAGCTCCACCCCATAAAGCCAACTTCCTTCTGATTGGCTGCTGCTGCTAAAACAAACACATTTGAACTGCAGGTGGGTGGAGCTTGTGCTTTCATCGCCTATCTGATCTGAAATGACCTGAAGTGGTTCAGAGCAGTCTGAAGTCCGACCGTTTATTTCACAAGGACTGTTTTTACATACGGACTCCACTGTGCCACATTTAACATGAGCATTCACTATTTTAGCACTAAATATATGACAGAAAGGAAAAAGTCCGTTTATTCATGGGACAAAATAAAGAAGATACAACTTGTCGCTTGGAGAAAAAAGAAAAAAGAAAAAAAGAGACAGCTGGACTTTGTGAAGTTTGTGAACATGTTTCACCTGTCATCCAAGGAGACTGTTCTACAGCTGATACCTGGGACTCCTACAGTCCAGTATTGAAGCTACATCCTGCCTCACAGACGTGTGTGGGATCAATCTCTCCATCTAAGAAAATGACTAAGGCCATTTCCCAAAATGATGAGGAACTTCTTGTGGCGTTTTGACTCACCACTGTCTGTTTGTTGACCTGGATAACTTCATCTCCAGCGTGAATCCTCTGGGTTTTATCTGCCGGAGACTGAACAGCACACAGAGAGAAGCAGAGTTTAACAGACTGCCTGCATGTTTCCATGATCTCTGGTAGTGATGAAGACTTTTAGGAGATTTTTTTTTTTTTAAATCCATAAATAGCACATGAGTGGTGATGAAGACCCAGCAGCTCACTCACGTTCTCCGTTGTTCCCGTGATGACGTGAAGTCCGTCGTAGGTGGATTTGATGTAAATCCCCTGGAAGATAAAACAGAACTTGAGGACGTAAACACGGAGCTTCTGCATAAATACACCTCCCACGGTTCCTCTGCAATTCCTCGCTGCAGCGGTGGCGGTGGGGTTTTCCTTTCTGGACCTACATCTGTTTCTGTTTTCGATTTGGCGTTGGCTGTGGTTCATGGCGCAGCGCTAAAATACCTGTTAGTGATTCTGAGGGGAAGTGGGGTCAGATTGTGGGTTTTTCTTTTTACAGCAGTCAGTAGTTATCGGACAGCGGCGTCCCGCTGATACAGCCCAACGTGGAAATGATCATTTCTGTCCCGTTTGTGTATTTTCTTTTTTTATTTGTGCCCTTTAAAAAAAAAACAAAAAAACAAAAAAACCCTCACCAGTCCCTCCGCAGGCTTGACATTGGTGATGTGAACCTCCTCCAAACAGGACACTTCCCTTTTTGTGGGGTCAGAGGTCGCTTGGACAGTCTTCTCACAGATGCTGTTGAGCGCTTGAGACTGAAAAACAAGGAAAAATATACAAATGGGTTCAGCAAGTCCAACGGATGGATACATGCAAGTGTTCACCAAGTGATCAGGCAACAAGAGCAATGATAAAAACAGTCTATGCAGATGATTTACTGTGTACTATCATGCAGCTCACTCTATGCCGTCCCATACTGCAACCCAAAACATTATTTAAAAGATATAAGAGTCTGATTCAGATTATATACACTTCTACAGGACTGGTTTTTTTGGGTTTTTTGCCTGTCCCGTTCAGCACTGTAGCAATCAGAATTATTGTCTGAATGGATGTGTTGGTTTGGGGTTTATAATTGTAAGATTCGACAATAATTATCTTGTTTTAATGATCCGATTGAGAAAACTACTGGTTACCATTTTTTTTTTTAAGCGTTGTTTGTCATCCTTGAACTGGACCGTTGACCATATGCAAAAATACCTAATCATAAAAATAATATCATAAGTTTCATCTGACCGCTAACCTTCTGGAATCAAACTGTACACACCAGCTTGTACACTGCACGAGTTTCACAGCCTCAGGAAACCTTTTCGAAAGTCTGAGTTCTATTTTAAACAACATCAACTGCATATTTGATTTTATGACTTGTGTTGTGGTTACATTCTAGTGTTTTATAGCTTGTGTAATATCGTGGGACTGAAAACGGATACCTTTTGTCATGCCTTTTCTCTCGAATAAAGAAGAAAACATCAGAGGAGATGATTGATTTAAGACAGAAAGCCATTGGCAGCATGGTGGTCTTTGCTCACATCTCCCGTGATGACTCTAAAGCGCTCTAAATCTAGTCTGAAATGCTGAATCACCTCCTGCCTGACCCAAACCTCTGACCTTTCAGTGGAAAAGGGAAAGAAAACAACAGATCCAGCAGGAGTTGGAAAAGCATCAAATAAGAGCTCGAGATCTGGACGTGGGGAAGGAGTTTGGTTTTGTTGTGCGGAAGAAGAGCCCGAGGCCTCTGCAGAGCGACAACAGCCTCATATTATTGTCACAAATGACCAGATGCCCAGGCCTGGAGCGCAGCACTGAGCCCGAGCTCATGGGAAGCAGAGAGCTCACCAGGAAAACGCAAACCAACAGGAAATTACAAGTAAACCAGGAAAACATGCTCCTCTGGGGATACAACAGGTCCACTTCCTGCTGTTTGCTTTTTTCAAATATGGTAAGTTTACTTCTCTTTTTATGTGGCAGTAAACTTTAAGTACTGTTTACTTAAGCACTTAAAATCTTCATAAATATTTATCCCATATAGTACTGGAAATAGTATTAAAAAAATAATAATAATAATAATAATAATAATACTACAATACCAGTGTTATACTTCAGTAGTTTTTGGGATCAAATCTTTAGTTCACGACACTTTTAGTCATGTTATACTCGCCCGTCTGTCTCCATGAGGATTAAAACAGTGTGTACATAAAACATCAAGTCCATTTCCAGCCATGTTCTGTTTACTGTAAGCTGAAGCTTTTCTGTCCACTTGTCACTATAAGCCAAGTAGGCCCAAGTTAATGTCTTATAGACGTGACAAGTACAGAAAAGTAGACTTGAACAGTTTTCTCTGCCCCGACACAACGTTTCATTCACTAAAACATGATTGAATTATCAAATTAAAGACGCAGCTGGATAATGTATCCCTCGAAGGAGCCAGAAAAACCCCGATCACTGACATATCAAATATCCTCTGACCACATTAATTTAAACAGTGTGCATATTTAAAACGAACATCCACTGCTGCAACAGCACACAGCTGAGACGGAGCCGGACCTCTTTATGAGCAGAGGTCACACGAGAAGGAAAGTGACTGAACTTCATCAAGTATGAATCCTGAAACAACAGGAAGTGTTATCTAAGACAGGAAGTGGATGTGCCCGAGCTGAATAAACAAACCTGCAGCTCGCACACGCTTTCCTGTGTTCAAACTGAGAAGAAAGGAAAGTAAAAGCAGCACTCACCACTTCCAGAATCTTTTCCTCCATCTCGTAAACTGTGCAGTCCTGCAATTACACACACACACACAAACACAGAGACTCAGACCTCGCAAACATCTGTCCAAACATCTGCTTTATTATCATCAGCGTGAGAAAGAAAAGAAAAGAAAAACAGAAACAAGGCAGCCCCTGCCTTTAGTTTTTTATTTTGTGCTTTTATTTTGAAGTGGCGTATGACACAATAAACAAACGACTGATAAGAGTCGGCAAATTACCCATGCTGGTAAGGAAAACAGTCACATGATTAAACTGTGTGACCCAACTTAGTGTTGCTTCAAAAGCAAATACTGTTCAAACTAAACTGGACTGGGTGCCAGGATGGACGAGAAGTTCATGAACACAGATCTGAAGTCTGGATGTCCTCGGTTATATTTCAGGTTGGAAGACTGAACTTGTAAAATCTGATATCAAACAAAATCTCCATACAATCTTTCCTTTCTTCACCTCCCATTCTTACTCTTTTCCAGATCAGTTTTCTAATATTGTCATTTTTTGAAACTCTTGCTAAATAAAAACTCTTTCCATACAACTTTCCGGTGCCAAACAGCTACAGCTGTGGCTTGTATGGGGTCTCACCTTGACAGTCATACCTTTACTATTAGTTATGTAGGAGAATTAGAAGTCATGACGAAATTTTGAATTTATTTTTATGTTGGTTTGCATTGGGAAAGAACTTCCAGGTTAATATCATGTTGCTGTGCAGCAGACAGAATATTTTTATCTTGATGGTTAAAAAGAAAGTGCAGAAAAATGAGGGGTTTTTTTTGGTTTCAGAAAACAGATGCTGTGGAGCATTTTCACATCTGGAGAAAAGGAGGACTCGAAGCTCTGCTTATATCAAATTTGGCAGGTTTTGCGTTCAGAAGCCAGAACTGTGAGTGTGGCAAACAGACACGGGACGGGAGAAAGGGAATCGGCGGCACAACAAATATTTGAGAAATGACAGCCTACAGGAGAGTGAAACCAGGAGGCGGGGACGGTGAACGCCTCCCAGAGACACCGAGAGGATTCCTGCTGCGGTCGGAGAAATAACAGCTCCCCGTAAACACGCTGACAGGATGATTGCATGACAGCGCAGCAGGGCGACGCCTCAGAAAGCTCTGCAGACACATGCAGAGAGGTGACACGCTGCAGAAAGCATCCAAGTGCTCGGCCACTTCCAAATACTTCAATAAATGAAGAGAAATTCAGCTTATTGCAAAATGTGAGGCTCTGAAACAAACTTCTGAGCAAATTATAAAGTTCTAAATTAATCAAACGTCTGGCTGATTTGCAGCTGAAGTATTCTGCCGTTGCATAAAACGTGTCTGTACGCCTCAGCTGCATTAATACGCATCATGTTTGAACTTCTCACACAATTAATTCCCTCATATTTTGTGTGTAACAGTGTGACAGCCTCGGGTAGACTCTGCAACAATGTAAAAGGGTTATATACAATTCATCACCAATTCATGACTCCATGCGTGGCTGCACAAGACTTTGTATAGATTAGATCCTTAAGCTGTGGATTTAGTGTTGACAGAGCTGAGGGAATCTGATTTTTTTTTCACTTTTCTTTATGGGATAACTGATAGTTTCATGCCTCCTTCCTCTCAGCTAACCGCTCTGTGATGCCAAATCCCCTCCTTATGGTAACTTTACAAATATCACTGTCTGTAAAAACTCTCTTAAGTAGTATTAGTCTATGCTTGTGTATAATTAGGGGCCTAAATGACAGGTGAATAACACGTGAGTGGTTGTAGTCCATCTCCGTTTGCTAGGCTTCGCCTCAGCTAAACTTCCCAACTATGTTTTTGCTGTCGGTGCTTTTGGAGCATTTTAATGCAACTTTCTGGCAAATGTTATGACTCTGTGTGGTAAAGACGTTCAAATTCAGAGAAATTCTCAGATTTTATAACCAAGCCGATCCACCATCTCAACCAAAATCATCACTTCTGGCTCCAGTAAAGTGAGACTGTCAAAATGTGTTCAAAGTCAGACACCATCTTTTATATACAGTCTACAGTTTAACCATAGCCAACATCTGTAAAACAGCTTAGACGACATTTTCTTTGCACAACAACCTTTCAGACTGCGTTTGCATGAACATGCGCCTTCCACAGGAGTGGGATGCTTCCTGATTATAAATGTGAAACTTTTAAAATGTATTGAGGACACGAACGTGACATTTCCCACTCTCCATGAACTGGTTTTGTTGCAGTTCCACATCTTGTGCTTTCATTTAAATTTTAGTAACAATCTCAAAGTTTCTAAAGTATGAAACATGTCAGGTTCTCCATTTCCTGTTTGTTTTGGTTTATTACTGCCATCGGAAGGAGATATGCCATCAAAATGACTTTGTTCATGTAAACGGTGGTTATCTGGAGCTTCTTCATGATCGTCACCACCACCAACAAATCCAGAAAATAAACATTTTAGTTCATGGCCTCCTTCCTCTCTGATGTGTCTGTATGACAAGTCGCTTCACACAGAAAACATCAGAGGTCCGTTTCTCTTTTGAGGTCTCATGTGGAGAGTTTATTTCCCCAGAGTGGATCTGTTAATTACTCAGGAAAGCACAGAGACACCAAAGAAAACACTGAGTGGCATCTGAGCGTCACTGACCTTCTGGACGGTGGAGGTGAGCTCCAGACACAGCTGGATGATCTTGCCTTTGGTTGAGGTGAAGTCATTGGCACTCGACAGAGGAGTCCTGGCAAGAAAAGAGAAACTAAAATTATAGATTCATTCAATGATGAGCACTTTAAAATAAATAGAAAAGGACAGAACATCAAAGAAATTAAAGAAGTGTCACATTTTCATGAAGTTTTCATTAACTTCAGATCACAACAGCTGTTCAAACCCAAACACATCGAGTACGAAAGCATTTTGGATGACATAACTGGGTGCGACAGTGGATGCAGACTGAATATAAAAGTAGCCCCAGGTGTTTTCTGGGTGAGCGAGCTGACACACTTCAGATGTCAGGTGCATTATGGGGCGTCCATGTTTGTTTCCAGCTGCCGCGGCGAAGCTGGAATGCGTTTCAAGCTCATACAAGCTGCAAAAAAGCTGAAGGAGTCAAAGCGGCGAGGCAGTAAACTGGAGCAGCGCTGCGAGGAAATGCGATACTGATATTTAGGGCTGGACCAGGTGACCCCGAATCCTCCCTTAGTTATGCTGTAATAGACGTAGGCTGCCGGGGGATTCCCATGATGCATTGAGTTTTTCTTTTCCAGTCACCTTTCTCACTCACTATGTGTTCACAGACGTCTCTGCACTGACTCATATCTGTTATTAATCTCTGGCTCTCTTCCACAGCATGTCTTTATCCTGTTTCCTTCTCTCACCCCAACCGGTCGCAGCAGATGGCCGCCCCTCCCTGAGCCTGGTTCTGCCGGAGGTTTCTTCCTGTTAAAGGGAGTTTTTCCTTCCCACTGTTGCCAG
>VVHJ01030333.1:21160-33279 GCA_015107715.1 Tylochromis polylepis
CAAACCCCCTTTTCCCCCCCCCCCCCCCACGCACTCACTCACACACACACGCACACACACACGCACACACACCACACCGGTTAAATATCCTTGCCGGGATACCTGCTCCACTCTAAAGCCTGCACCTGTTGCTTCCACTGGGCACCATTTGTGTTAGAAATATAGCCAGAAGGAAACCCACCAATGTGCTACCTCTCTCTCTCACACACACACGCAAACGCGCACACGCGGAAGGAACACACAGTCATGTGCAAGGAAGAAGAAAAGTCAGAGACAGAAAGGGTAGCGAGGGGGAAGATGTCACGAACTCTGGGTTTGAGGCTGACAACTGAAGTGTAGCCGGCTTCTATTATTTTATAGCCTGTATGCAGAACAGCGCCTGATTGCTTCAGCGTCTGTGTGTGTGTGTGTGTGTGTGTCTTTGTGTGTGTGTACCACATATGCACTCTCGATCACACACTCGGGGCTGCTATTCCCATCTCTGCAGCTTTTAGTGCAGATTTTCTTTCTTTCTTCGCTACCAGCAGAGAGTCAGGAAGCTGTGTCGACTTTCCTTCCCATATTCACTCACCGCTTGATAAACTGGCCCACAATCATTTCCTAAACGTGGCTATCGGTTTATCTCATCCTGCTCCTGCAGGCTGAGGATCCGCGGAGGTGATTTACTCACGCTTGTTTAGGCGTTGAACACTAGAAGGCGCTGTTAGCAGTCACAAACTCCGGAGGAGCTCCCCGATAACGTGTATAGTGTACTTTTGAAGTCTGTATTTGCACTTAACTGAAAGTCATGTCTTTGCTCTGCGCTTCCAAAGGCACAGACAGTGTGGTGCTATGGTATTAGTGCATATGAATCTAAAACAAAAAAAGGCTACTTTAATATGCATTTGTTGCCAATTCTTAGAATTACTGCCTGGATTACATAATCTCATTTACATGAAGCTGGATCCACACGGGCGCCTCGTTTTCTCTCTAATCGCTCTGATACGTGTGATTTGTTTGCACCTCATAGTTAGTGCTGCACATGTTTAGTGTTGTCTTCGCTTCATTTCAGCCGTGATTGTTTCAAACTTGGTTTACAGAAGATGTTGAAAGCTTTCATAACCGCTGTTTTCCCCATGGCTTTTTTTCTGGTTTTCCTTGCATGCCTCCATCAGTGTTATCGCCCTCCCATCTCTTCCTTTCAACCATACACATCTGAAGCGGAGTGAGTTTTTTTTTTTTTCTCTGTTGGAGTTTGACACAAAGAAATAAAAGAGGAAAAAAAGTGGTCACAAATGACTCCAGAAGCCACAGACAACTGCACAGGGTGAACTGTGATGGTTAAATATCTCAGTAGTCAGCTCCAGGGCGAAGAGCTGCGGTGAGTCAGTGTTCCCTCCAAAACCAACAGGAGCGGCAAAACCCTGCAAGACATAAATCTGAGCTCCTTTAGTCAAACCAGAGCAGCGATAATGAGCCGGATTAAGATAGTAAAGCAGAGTGGATTAATGATGCATCCACTAAATCTCAGCTGGGCATGAGACGATGGATGAAGAGAGGATGACAAATTACAAAGAAAATATGCTCCCTAAACAAGCCCCAGTTAAGTATGTACGTTACACATATCATCACTGCCGAGGGGACACAATGTTCCTGTTCTTTTTTCCTTATTTTGCTCTCATTTTTTTTCATCAATGCAAATCCTGATTCTCCAAAGATGTGTTCATGCATCAATCCATCTGTTACTCCCTCTGTCCCACCCTCCTCCTCTCCATGCATCATTCTGACTTAAAGGAACAATAACAAAGTTTGCACAAAGTGTGCAAACTCGTGACTAGATGTCTTCTTTGGGTGGTGGTGTGTTTTGAATGCCAGAGGACTCTTCTGAGAGTTTCTCAGAGTGTATCTACACTGCTCAACTGCCAGCATTTTCTATTGCTCAGCACTGCAACTGCAGTCCAAGGGATCAAGCAGCATCTCAGAACATCTCAGCAACAGTTGCTTAAAGCTCTGCTCTCACAATTATTTTTTGCTCGGAGGCATTTCTGTTGGATCTCAAGTGAGCTTTAAGATTGATGAGTTAAAATTATACACAAAAAAATCCCATATTTTAAATAAGTATGCACTCATAAGGGTTGGTGTGTTTAATACATTTTCTTGGAGTCACTGAAATTGCTTTGAAAGTCCTTCATGTGTTGCCATCTAGTGGTGGAGTTATTCAAACATAACTGTGATATGGTAGTGTACAAAGCCATAGTTGAACTTTTTAGGTTATTCCTAAGCACTATAAGGATCCGGCATTCACACCTATGGCAGCTTTCTAATAACAAATTAACCGAACATGCATGTCTTTGGATTGCGGGAGGAAGCCGGACAACCTGGAGGAAGCCCACACGAGGAAATGGAAAAGGTGCAAACTCCACACAGAAAGGCAAAGAAACTAGCAGGTTGGAATCCAGAACTGTCCTTCTAACCACGACACCACTGCGCAGATGATGGGCGTGACTGGACAACTTAAAACCACAGGGGTCAGTGCAACAACGATTCTAAACCTTTAGATGCTTTCTTGGACAATTTGCACCAAATGAACTTTTAATTTCAGGCTGTGCTGATAATCAAAATGTGTTTTTTCAACGCAGCCTGTTACCCTCCTCCCCAGCACAGCAACAAAACACTGAAATACTGTCTGAGCAGTTTTATACCTCAAGATTTTTCCTCATCTCCACATATGTTGTCTTCTGCGCCAGCTGTTGCTGGCCCAAGCAAAAATCATTTGAAGACATGCTGCAGCCTTCACACGGCTCTCTCTGGGGCTCCAAAACGCTTTATGGAATTTGTTAGACACATGCGGACGTGTCTGCCACAGACCGGTAAACACGTTTTGATGTGCACAATTTTTGGATCAGCTGAGCTGTAACAAAGTTTACAACATATCAGTTACAGTATTTCAAATTGTGTACTGTAACCACAGCACAGTTATGGCACTTTGTACAATGGTTTAATGGTTTTTGCACATGAAATCCTTTGACTAAGTTTCAAACAATGACAGTAAAAGAAAAGGAAACTTTTTGGGGACTTTCTGTCTACATTACATAAGGTATAAAGTTATTCAGCTTTTGATACCAACAGGCACAATCTGCATGGTTATATAAATTAAAGTACTGATTTAATGATGTCATTGTCAGCGCTATGTGCCACGTTCAACTCTTGTAGCGTACTTGCACACAGCGTGCGTATCAAACGTTGCTTACTTCTGCGAGTTTATGCATGTCTAATTGTGTGCGTATGCATATGTGCTCCAGTTTTATGTTTATGTGCTCAAGTCGCTCTGGATGTGCTGTAGATGGCATGTGCATGTGCTTGTGTGTCTTTGTGTGGGCAGGTGTATTTGTATTTTACGTCTTTGCGTTCCCCTTAGATGGAAAATAACGAACAGCAGAGAACACAGCTCGTAATTTTTCCTCTTCCACTTCATCAAGTCGGCACTTTACATATACAGGCGAGGAGCGCGCGATACACAAACACTCTAGTGCACACAAACAGTTCCACTTCCAAGGACATACAGAAAGGTGTTGTTGTGTATATCGGCTGAGACCAGACAGCCTGGCTCCAGGAGTGAACCTGTTAGCATTGTCAGCATTTCAAACGTCCCGTCTGCACTGTGTCATCTAGACTGCAGAGTAAAACTGGAGGCCGTTGAGTCAAAAATCTGTATAAAAAAAGAAAAAGACACAAAGATGCAGGAATGAAGATTGCTTTCCATTTTGCTCAGCTCATTAGGAACTTTGATTTAAGGAATAATGGAGAAGGCTGGTTTTATTTTTTAGGAAAGCAATGGATTCTTATGCTACAGGGAGTCACTAAACCTATTTATTCCATTTGTCTGGGCTTCAGTTGTCTGGAACACTTTAATATCTTATTACCCATGAATGCTGCTCCAGTCTTTTCTTCTCTGTCAGGAATTAAAAAAATATTGACATTTTGGTGCCTGACTTTGGTCAAATTTTAATGAACCATATTGAATGTCAGCGCAAAATATGAGCTATTGACAGCTCCAATACCAAAACACTGATATCAATATCGGCCTTGAAGCATTTAAAACCATTTAGTAGATGACTGGAAAGAAAAGTTGGTGGTTTTAGCTGTATATATCCATTGGCTCAATGAAAGTAACGCGCAAATAAATCTTAGCAATGTGGTTTATTTTTCTAAAAGCATCCGCTCGTTGGAAGTGTGGACAAAGCTTTTAATTCACCAAATAGTGAGAAATATTCAGCTCGCGTCCCCTTGGATCGCATCTCCCCATAGTTGACCGTGTTGCTATAGTGGCATTATCAACAGCATGGTGAACTTTGTGGCGATGATCGCCCCGCAGGTTTCCATTAACATCAAAACGCCTGGATGTGACCATGAGAAGACCTGCATGATCCTGTAACGTGAGTCGGTGCGAAGGCTTATCTGAGCGCTGTGATGGAAACTCTGCAGATCGAGATAAGCTGGCGGCGTAAAACCCTACACAAGTGGTAGTCTTTTTATAGTCTATTAATGTATGGTTGGCCTACAGCATTTCCAAAACAAAACCCATTTAGAGAGGCTGAGAGATGAGGAGTGTACGAGCACGGTGAGACGGTCCTGCTTTGAGGACTGGTCTCGTGCCAAACCATTTGCTGGAAATGGCTGATCTGGGCTTTGTTAAAAGGTAATGTATTTGTGGTTTCTCCTCCCTGCCGTTCCTCCCCTTCGACCCCTAGGAGGATTTACTTAAGGCTGCATTTCTCATTGCCACCTGCATATTCCCTATCATATTCCTCATGCTTTTAACTGACAGGGCATCTTATGCAACCGACCTCACAAAAGATGTTTGTCTCCGTTGATGCGTGTATGTGAATATGCGTGTTTGCATGAAGGCGGCAGTCCGGGTCAAAAGGGACTAATCAAGCTTACAAATATTTAATTTTTTTTATTTATTTTTTTTTACATCAAGTACTCCTCAAGTATTCTTTAAACACTTGCAGACACTTTAGTTAGTCAGTATTTAGCCAATGCTCTCATCCAGAATGTCTTAGACTAAGATAAACATTAAAAATGCCTCGGCTATAAATTCAGCTGGATTCCTTCACTGGCAACATTTCAAGCAAGAGCACAAACAGCTACGTACAGAATAAAACAAAAAAGGCACATCCGTCATCAGTGTTTGAGCAGTGCAAAGCTGAAGAGCTAAAGATAAAGATTTCAAAGTCACAGACTGACATTCCAGTTCACTGCACTATGGAACAGAGGTATGTTTTATTAGAATAGCTAACAGCAAATGTCAGGGTGGAAATGGTGTATAAGCAGTGAATTGGATTTATATAAAAATGTCAATCTAATGAATGTAAAATCAACAGTCTAGGGAAAAAGAAAACTTTCCCAAGCAAGCTAAGTGTCTGTCATTCATTTCAGGGGCTAAATCTAATGCCTAATACTTTCATCCAGGCCTCGCCAACAGCTCTGGGTAAAAGACCTGATATTGAGCAGCTCAGGTATGTGCCAACCTTTGGGTATGAATGGCATTTTGGATGTCAGGAGACATGTTGGCAGAGGCTCATTCTCACTGCCAGGATCCAGCTGGAGACCACATCAAGCACATTAACATACTAGCATGTTGTGCCAGGCTCAGTGTGTGCGAGATGAGTTATGATCGTGATGAGTTTGAGCCGGATAGTGAGTTGGATAGAAAAATATGCAAATCTGTCATAAGCATATCATTTGAGAACATTTAGGCAAAAGTAGAGCCTACATTCATATTTGTGGCTCTTTGGTACAGATTAGTGTGCACCGAGCTAAATGGTGATGTGATATAATATACTCGTATAAACACTGACAGATGCATCACAGGCAATCTGTGGTGTCGCGCTTTACCCACAGACACTTCAAGCTGCCAAGAAGTAGCTGTGGATCGAACCACCAACATTCAGATTGGTGACAATGCTACCAATTTGGTTCTTGGGCAAGATACCGAACCCCAAGTCACCCCTGAAGCATCCACCAGTGTGTGTGTGTGTATGACAGATAAAGTTCTATATACAATGAATAAACATTTTAAATATGTATATTGTATTGAAGCTTGTAATGTAATGCCAGTCGGGGCAAAGGCATGCCATATACTTTATTAGGTAAAGCTTGATGGTGCTGGGTATGATCCCCTTTTACCTTCAGAACAGCATTACTTTTTCATCACACAGATTCAACAAGATACTGGAAAAATTCCTCAGATATTTATTTTTGGCATGGCAGCGTTACCCAGTTGCATGATGTGAATCTCCCATTACTTCAAAGTACCAAGTTGGATTAAAACCTGGTGACTGTGGAGGCCATTTGAGGACAGTGACCTCACTGTCATGTTCAGAAAATTAGTACAAAATGATCTGAGGTGTGTGACATGCAACATCATCCTGCTTGAAGCAGCCATCAGAAGTACACTGTGGTAACAAAGGCATGGACACCCTCAGCAACGACACTCGGGTAGGCTGTGTTCAGTTAGTACTAAGGAGCCCAGAGTTTTCCAAGAAAATGTACTCAACATTATACCATCATCACCTGTCTGAACTATTATACAAGGCAGAATAGATCCATGCGTTCATCTTTTTACACCAAATTCTGATCCTGCCATCCAAATATTACAGAAGAAAACAAAACTCATCAGATCAGGCAACATTTTTCCAGTCTTCTCTTGTCCACTGTTAGTGAGCTCATGTGAATTGTACCCTCAGTTTTCTGACACTCTTAGCTGACAGGAGTGGCACTCGGTGTGGTCTTCTCCTGCTTCAAGCTTCAACACCCTCCGCATTCAGAGATGCTCTTCTGCATACTTTGGTTGTAACAAGTGGCTTTTTGAGTTACCTTGTGCTTCCTCTAAGCAGTGTTGTCCATTCTCTTCTGACCTCTGGCATCAACAAGGCATTTTTACCCTGAGACCTGCTGCTCACTGGTACTTTCTCATTTTTAGACCATCCTCTATAAACCCTAGAGATGGTTTTATGGGAAAATCCCTGCAGATCAGCAGTTTCTGAAATATGCAGAGCAGCCTTTCTGGCACGTTCAAAGTCCCTTACATCACTTTTCTTCCCCATTCTGATGTTCAGTTTGAACTTTGGCAGGTCCTATTAACCCAAATGCACTGAACTGCTGCCATGTGATTGACTCATTAGATAGCTAATGAACAGCTGAACAGGTACACTGAATGAAGAATTTTAGATACAGATTGTTTGGGTCTCGACCAAAACATAAATGTAATCTCTTTAGGTCTGAATAAAGCTGCTGAGTTTGTGACAACTGATCAGTTAGTGGGTCAGTGCGGTTTAAGTAGTGAATATGCAACGGTAATCTCCTGTGTCCCTGTAACTTTGTGTTCTCACAACTGTGGCAAGTCGTTTATACAGGGAGTTAAAATGAAATCAGTATGCAGCTGCTGAGTTAATCTTTACTCTTGCACATGGGAGGAGGAGGTAAGCCCTGGGAGCTCCATGTCAGCCACGACTCCAGTGAAGCACACAGAGTTCAGGATAAATTACAACTAAATGCTAACCTTTCCACATGTCTGACCTGCAAACAAAAGGTCACTTATGTTAATATAGTTGCATAGTTATATTGTTGCTGACAAATCAACCACAAAACCAAGTGGCTCAGTGAGAGAAACCACCCACAGTCTGTTTTATTAAGAAAAAAAACATGCATCCAGATGTGTTAACCTGGAGCAGTAATACACAGGTATGGAAGCTATTTAAAATGCACATGCATCAGCTGTATTGTCATGAATTATTACACATCTGGGGACACAGAAGTGGCATTTCCAGGATTTTTTTCCAATGTGGTCTTACAGGCTGGCCTACAAGAAATCAGAATATTACAAAATATTGCTAGCATTTTAAGTGGTGGTGCGCATATACTGGAAAGTTTTTTTGTATTGAATGACTATTCTGAAACATATTTAGGCACATATTTGACCCTTTAAAGCCTGAACCATGGAATAATTGCCATAAAAATCAATTATTTTGAAAATGGAGAGTTTATTGAACCAACTGACAGATTTGTTTAAAAAAATAATTACATTTTAATTTCTATAAATGACTAGTAACTTGTATTGTATTTACTAGATCGGGCATTTAAAAAAAAATACACAATACATTAAAATGTATTGTGCACTTTATCCAGGTCACACGGATGATGTAGAAGTCTCAAAGACTCACAAAAAACTGTATGTATCAAATATGATACACTGGGTGTTAATGTCTAAATACTTAATTGTATGCAGATTTGTGCTGAAAATGAAAAAATGTATCGATTTCAGTCATTTATATGACATATAAATAACACTTTGACTGGGACCATGGGAGCTCTGAAATTCATGTAAACGTATGACCAGGACATAAAGCACATCACTCTGCAGTCACCTCACAGAATAACTGTAAAGATGAGCTAAAGATAAATGCTTCCTTAACAATTATCTGACGTGATATAATCTCCCACTGGTGAAATTTATCATTCTGCTACATGATTATGACAAGCCATATCTGTTTAAAAGTGTAAACTGTGCAGATTTATTGCTAATATGAAAGACAGACGATGGATAACACATTTTTTAGTAAATCTGTTTTGTTTACCAACCCAGGTATTGGAACAGAGTCAAATTAGTTTTAGTTTGAACCTACTGTTCAAAGCTCAGGTTTCCCCCCCACAGTCCAAAAATATGCATGTTAGTCTAACCTGGTGTATCTTTGTCATATAAGCTCAATCCTTGGAAAAGTTGTTTGGGAAATGAATGGATGACTGAATGAATGCTCACATACTGTGGCCAGACTGTTATTAAGAAGAACTGTGCTGCCAAACAAGGAGCAATCCCAGTAGCTTTAAAATGGAGCCAATGTGGAAGAGGCAAAAGCTCTCAGTCATTCTAATGGCCACTTGAGGCTGGCTTCAAAAGTGAGCCAGTAACAACTATTAATTAACAAGCTTGTTGTGGTTTATGTTTTTAAAAAGCCCTTCGAGTTAATCATAACTATGCAATGTTGATGGGGAGACCACTGAAGAGGTGTATAATGCCCATGCTACAGCTCCTTATGGCTAGCTTTTAGCTAGGCTAAAGCTGAGGGAAACTAACAAGCTTGGCGTTAGCTAGGCTAAAGCTGAAGGCTTTTCACTATTCAGTGCAATTCACTGAGGTACAGTCAAAACACTCAGAGGTCAGGAGGTTACACACATATTGGATGTACAATGAACCTGTCCAAGCTTGTGTGTTTGTCAGCAGGTAATGATGTAATGAAACAGATTTCTTTTTAAGTACTTTTAAAAGTGTGTTTCTCAACACTGCTGACAGATCATGGCCGTTGCCTGAGCTTTAATCTGTTATTTTTTATTTTCTTCAACCTAAATAATCATCTGTGTGACAGTTGTTTATCATGTTATCATATTTTTGAGTCTTCCCGGGGCTTCCCATCGCATGCTGCAGTGCATTGTGATTTTACTCAGTAAGCCGCGGCCAACTGTAATGACGGGACATGTTTTGCACTGTGCTGTTTTGCACTGGCTCAAATGAAAAGGGAAAAAAAAGGGGTTGGCTGAGCTGCAAATCAGAAATTACATCCCAATTGTTGGTGTAAGGGTATTTAGCAAACTGCAGACATAAAACTTAGCCTCTGGATGTGAGTTTTCCAGGTTTTTTGATTAGAGAGTGGGTTTGAATTTTGATTTGGTCAAGGCTCTGGTTGTGACTGCAACGCTACAGAGAATCCCAAACGGGCCCTAGTGGACTCGGAGGCTTTTGCAGAGTATGTAATTACATAGTAAATTATTCAGTGGGTCCAAACCAAAACGTAAAGGCATTCATTTTCAAACCCAGCTTACAAGGAAGCCTCTGGCAACACAGAGCCAAATGCTTAAAAAAAAAAAAAAAAGGAGAAGGAAATCTTCGATGTATGTTGGAACCTTGTACCTGGAAGTGGTTTATTGTTTTTGTAAAGGATGAAGCTTTGCATGTCTTTTTCTTGTTGCCTCTGTGACGTGTCATGAATTAATATGACCTTAGTTGTATCTTGGCTTTAGGAATCAAAATGTGGGTGTGAAATTGACACAGTGAGATGCATACCATAAAAGTGACAGCAGAAAGTCAGTGATGACAGAAAGAGAGCGTCAGCAAAAAGGAGATGTATTATGTGATTCTGAAGGGTTTGGCCTTGACTTTGATTCGTTGTAAGCAGATCCAGCCAGAATGTTTGTTTAGGCAGAAACTATCCAATGGATTACATTTCTTAAAAACTTAATACGAGGCATAACTGACTTCTGTGAGGAGTTCAGCATTCCTCCTCAACTGGAACATCGTCTTCCTCACGCAATAATTAAGGCACGGTGAACTTATTGGCTTTCGAGACATACTGCCAAGATATCACACATCAGTTTGGATTTTGCTGTCAGCAAAATAAGCTCATCATGTCACGTGTGAGACTTCTGGTTTTGTTGTTATATTTCCTGACCTTTGAGATCTTCCCGCTCATTCATCCTCTACTGCTCAGTTCAGTTCAGTGTATCATCATTATCTTTGCTTGTGGGGAATCATTTGCTGTTATGGAAGGAGAGGACAAGTGACAATAGCTAGGTGTGGGTGGATTTCTTTGGCTTTATATTCAGGGAGTTATTCTTTTCCGTGCTGGTGTTTCAGATTCACCAGCAACTGAGCAGATGAATTTCAAAACCTTCGGTCTTCTTATAAACAAAGAAGCTGGGAAGGAATAAGGTAGGGACTGGAGTTTGACAGCAACAATGTCGTGCTGCAACTTTGGCGTGGGGTTGACTTTAAAAAAACAACAAAACTCTTTTCATGAGCCATCATTCCCTTTCTTTAAAAACCATGTCTATGTGGTAAGTTTGATGTGTGTGAATGTTTGTGTGATCACTCCTGTGACTTAAAAATAGACTTTTGCAATATGGGCAACTTATAGGCAATAGCAAGCCCTTAGCTAGTCAGACTAGATAAATAGTTTTAGTCAAAGCCACCACTCTATTTCACCACCAATTTATTTATTTATTTATTTTTTTTTACCAGTGACTCTTCTCCCAGCAATCACAAGATACGAAACAGTTCAGAAGCAAAAACTGGTCCAATACAGTAAATGAATGTTTGTGTCCCAGCTGTATCATACAAATGCAGGTCTCAGGACAACAACCACTCGAAGGATAATATCTTGAAAATTATGCGATGATGTGAAAGGAACCATTTACTGCAATGCTACTTTATTATTCTGGCACTCTTTTGCTGCTCTCAGTTATTTTTGATTGCTGCTGGAATTTGTATTTTGGAAGCGCCAAACAGTAAATCAAAACAATTTGAACTTCCTGATGAATATACTGGAGCAGTTTGCCAATAAGGATCCTGATATTTCCCTCAGGAGAGGCTGAATCAATATTCATTTTCTGATTGCAGACCCAGAAAGAGACAATTTCCTTAATTCAAAATAAATTATTATAACTTTTTTTATGCTGGTTTTATAACTTTCTGTTACATCACACTGTTTCACCCGAACAATAGATAGTGTTCTTTAGAAATGAATGACAGTCTTTTAGTTGTCATATAAGAGGAGTTTTGGTGATGGACCTCACCATAGTGCTGTTCCAAATGTGTTGTCCCCTTGTACTCTAAATACATTGTCTGTTTTAAAGATAATGGTTACTGGCTCTAGTCTATCCCAGATGATGGACGGATGGATGGAAAAATTTTACATTAATCATGCAAAGGTGGATGTCAGTCAGTGGAGGTTTGTTTCTACAACAAACACCGTTTTCTGAACTGGTGAGATTATTGACATCATATAGACGTGTGAAATCATCTCTGAAGTCACAAAATCATTAACAGGCTCTGCCCAGTGACTGCCAAGCAGCTGGGAGAAGACCCCAAAAATGAGACCACCCCATCCAAACAATCTCAACAGTGCACTTAAGGGCCTAGCAATATACTCACCAGGTTTGAACTAGGCTTTTGAGGTAGATGAAAAACAGATGGTAAGACACACATAGAGAGATTCCTGGATTTATTAGTGAGGAAAAACTAAACAAATAAAAATAAGAAATTCAATAAAGAAAAGAAGGGGGGGGGGGGGGGGCAAAGTAGC
>VVHJ01030337.1:5529-17325 GCA_015107715.1 Tylochromis polylepis
AGTTGGGGAAGCGAGAGAAATGGCGGTCTCGGGGGTTTTGGACGCCACCCTCGACGGCTGGGGGAGGGGGGAGGACAGTCCTGTCGGTGACCAGGGCGGAATTTTTGTAATAGTCCTCGTCATCTGACTCGGTCATCTCCCCCGAGCCGTACGCCGACACCTCGATGGTCTCCTCGCAGTCCTCCTGGTCCAAGGGGCAAGGGGGCCGGCCGTTGGGCAAGGGGAGGGATTCTTTGGTGGTTTCAAGCAGGGTGAGGAAAGGGCGGTAAGTGGTGGGGGGCGGGGGTATTACTGGGTAGCGGGTGGCGATAGATGGGGGGTCTAGGGAGTCCACTGTAATAATGGGCAACACTAATTCACCTCCTAGGACAAGAAAGAGACAACGAAGGAAAAGAGTGTTAGAGACTACCTGAGGGAGAGACGACTTCCAGATCAACAGAAGAAAGACAGTTCAAATGTTACAGAAACACCAGTATTAGAACAGCACTACAGCTTAACATGAGGTTAGTTCTACAAGTTTAGTCTGTTCTATTTAAAAAGTTAATATGCTGACTAACTTTGAGCTGCATTATAAAACAAGGTGTAAGAATATACTCTAGCCTGCACCTGCTCCTGACTGTTCTGACCTATTTCCCTGTGCTGCATATTCCTACATGTCATATCACTAACACAAGGTAAAAGCAGACTACAAATTACACTGAACAACGTAACATCTATTGTACTATACAGCCTATTCTTCACTGCTAACCTTTCTAGTCCTACCTACGCTGACTACACTAGCGCTCTGATGTTTCTGCTGTGATTGGTTAAATAAGATAGCAAACCACGAGGTTCAGGTCACTTACATCAACAAATTGGCCGCATGATTTTTGCATGAAAAAAAAAATTACAAAAAGAAAGCTGTGTAAGATTGTTCTCGGATAGTGATAAACAACTCCCCTCCCCTTCCCACCCCACCTTTATTTACCTCCTCTCCTCTTTTGTTTCTTTATTGTGTGAAAAATAATCATAATGTAACAAAAAATAAAAATAAGAATAATAATGTATTGTTGCATTATTCACCCTCCCCCCCCAAATTCTCATGAAGAATTGTCTCAATCCTGTTTTCCCCTTTTGGGCATGGTGGCTTCTATGGCTCATTTCTAATTAGCTTAATCTGTATGCAAACCCTCAGGAGCAGCTGCAGAAAACTGATGCCTCTAATTCTTAACCCAAACTCTCAGTGCACTACACTACAGCACACTGAGTAACAGAGTATTAAATAATACTGCTCAGTTTTTTTTTCATGACTCCCTCATGCCCACTTCCCTCCCAAACAGCACACGTTAAACATGGGGGAATGATGTTCTTTTCAAACAGCCATCAACACAAATAACATTAAAAAAAAAGGTCTTAATGAGCCAGAATTTCAGTTCAAGCTTCAGTTATGCAATCGGATTTTTAGCCCAGTGTGAAATAAGCTTCAATTTAGCTTCAGTTCAGATTATTGGGGGAAAAAGGTGCATTTAAGAGGAATCCTTGTATCGTAGACTGAAATGGTTAGACATATCAGGAGTGTGTTAACAGGACATAGAATATTAATAGCAGTAAATTTACACACTCAATTTTCTGTCCAGTGTTGCAAAAGGGTCAGTAAAGGAAACAGTTGAGAAGTATTGCAGAGTGAATTAGATTACAACACATCTTGGAGGGGGACAAAAGGGAAGGGAACAGCAAAACATAAGCAAAGAAATGCCAACATCACCAGCATAAAATCATGACTCTGGCTCTGTGTTCGATTGATGAGGTAAATCAGGGAGACTCAGTGGGAGAGAGTGGCTGGGTAAGGCAGTTCAGGAATGAATGGAAAGGGAAGGGGGTGGTTAATAGGAGGTTCTGGGATTGTAAGAATTCCTCTGTGGCCTTTATTCAGCTCAGCAGCACTCAAACACCCCCAAACCCCTTGGTCAGTTACAAAACCCCACATTTTCACTCAAAGAATGGCAAAGGCTTTGTGTTAAAAAAAAAAAGGTAATGCATTGGGTTAACAAAGCCACTGCGACATATCAGCATATAACAACACACTTTAGAGAAACACGCCTTGAAATGAAGCAAAATGTGAGAGCTGTAAAGGAGAAAGAAACTTAGTAATTCTTCAACCTTTCTAACTTATTATTTCACCACCACTACTGGAAAGGCTAGTTTCCATGGCAATGCTCAAGTTATTTCTCTCCCATACATTTTCTGTCTGTGTTTGAGGGATGAGTTTCACCTTGAAGGCGAGAGGACAGCAGAGTATGGCGGCATATTTGAGGAACAAAGCAGAGCCACTTCGAGTAGGATTTCCCCAGTGTGTTAAAAGAAAAAAAATCTTTGGGCTTTGCGAAATAACTCGTCAAAGTCACTCCAGCGAGGGGGGTGGCGGCCAACAATTTGGGAATACAGAGAAGACCATTTCTTAGAGATACAGGACGCATGTATGAGTGAGGGTGATGGCGAGATGTTAGCGCTGATATCTTTACTCTGCCGTCTGTCTGTGTGGCACAGATGCTGCGAGCGCAGTTTCAAACTTCATACCTGCTGCTCGGTGTGCAGCCTGCCCATTACTGAGGAGCTACCTCTGCTCACAGTGTGCCCTACTTACTGTACATGTGGCTGACATTGCAAATAGATGTCCCTGTTACAATAAACATTTAACGTAATCTTTAGGAATCAGGAACACTGTGCTTTTCTGCTTAAAGTCCGACTTATAGGAGCCCCTCAGAATGATGCTTACAAGAGTTATTAAATATTTATGGGAGGCCCAGAGTCATCATGCACAAGTGTACATAGAAAGGATTGTTCAAGCAAGTGACCCACATCGCTCTGCTGTCCTCTTGGTTTTTAGGAGCCAAAGCCTGAAGGCCTCATGGCATTATCCCATATGACTGGCAGGCAGCAGCTCCTAGCAGAATAATGAACCTCAGCCCTCATACACAGAGTGAGCCACATGTCAGACCTCCAGGCAGTTATCAAGTGAAACATCTTTTCATTTCTTGTTGTGCGACCTAAGCCTATTGCACCAATATTTTAGACCAATCAGCAACTTCAATTGGCTCTCCGACACTGCACCATGTGGTCCCTGTATGCAGCTCTGGTGCTTCTGTTAACAGCCAGGTTGGAAGGTGGGGTGGGGTGGGGTGGGTGGAGGACACATGTCACAAATGTCCCTGCATGTGATCTCCTGCTGAAAGCTGCCAAGAACCACAGACTGATGTAAACCAGAGGAAACCCAAGAAAGTGAGCATAAAATATTTAGGTGTATTTAACATCATGCTGGCTGCGTATTATTTTACATCAAAGCCATCAGACGCAAACCGGGATTTACTGCAAAGGTCTCAAAAAATAGGCATGATTCCCACGTGTGGGTGTCTGTTTCTTTAACATTCCGACTCTGTCATTTCAGCATTAGAGCTGGAGCGACTCAGATATTCAGCCTGATTGATTGAGTTTGACTCTGTTGATTTGAACAGCTGAGGCAGACGTTTAGTCCACATGATGAAATTTCTTTATCTTTACCCACATGCCTCTCCGCTGCATTGCCAGTATGAGGCACCCTCACCCTTCCTATTTACTCAAAATAAGCACAGGGCAGATGGATAGTGATGCATCCACGTCAGTCTCCTGACAAATATCGTTATTCTGCCGATCACGTCACCCCGCTCACATCCATTTGAAATATTTAGAGCAGAAAGGTTGTTTGGAGTTTGAGCATTCTGTAATTCAGCTTCGATTAGGCTGCAGATGGAAAAATCTAACCGAGTGTCCGAGCATAATATATTATCCCTTGCTTGCTTCTGAATCCTGCTGCAGTAGGTGCAATTATGGCCCTATATACACGGAACAAACCTGCTTCTTTATACGTGGGGCTCTGTAAACTGCTGCTGCTGTTCTCAGGTGAAGTGACTTGTTTTGACAAAAAAAGATATGATGCCCTGCTCATATTGTGTCTCACTCAAAGTCACATTGTGCAGCAATAAAGTCTTCTCCTTACAGTGCTTTGGCACTGGGATTATCTCCATGAAGAAAGACATTACCATGTTAGAGGTTCAGACAATCTGCAAACCAGTGTTTCTCCTTGGTGCTCCGGGCCATTTGTTTACAATCTGAAGCTAGAGCGGCCAGATTTCCTACTCAGAATGAGGCGCAAGGAAAAAGGCCATCCTCCCTAAAACAGCTTTGGGTTAACATTTGGTTCTAATTAGAATTTCAAAAACCACTTTTGTGTAGTTTGCAGAATATGTATTTTTTTTTGTGTAAATGACAAAATGCACCATTGACCAGTAATGAAATAAAATGGTTACAGGCATGTGAATAATGTTGAGTAATGCATTCTTCGGTTGTGTGATTAGGCTGACTGAGCACCTCTGCAGTAACTGAGTATCCCGACTAAGACTGTGATCCATATTTTTGGTACTGTAAAATCAATCTGCTAATTAAAGACAATCCCCTAAAGCCCTGCAACAGACTGGCAACCTGTCCAGGCTGTGCCCCGCCTCTCGCCCTATGGTAGCTTGGACAGGTTTCATTATAACTCAAGCAAACTCAAGCATTCATCATGGTGCTGGTGCGACCTTTAGTCAATTGCATTATTTTTTTTCCACAGAAAATGATCAAATCAGAAGGCTCGTTCTAAATCTGACCAATCAGACACAGTAATGGCAGAGGCTTGGACAGTAACACTTGTCTGAACCCCGAAAGGATGACGTATTGCTTAGAAAGCATCCTGTCATGGAGGTTCAAGCATCCATACTGTCCAGCACCCAACCTGTGGAACCCATATGATAAACTTGGGCCTGTTACTAGCTAAGAGCGATCAATAAAGCATCACCCTGACAAATAACTAACGCCCAAACCCATCGACTTGGCTCTGAGTCACATTGAATGCGGGGGGGCAGAGAGGCTCCAGGTCATCCCTCATCTATCACCCAATCTCTTATTTTCACTCCTCGGCCTAAGAAGAGCAATTCGTAGGTTGTCTCCATAGCATGCTGTCTGATGAATTATTGAGGAGCTCCTCAAAGCTCCGATCTTGTCAGAGTAAAACCGATATAGAGCCGACAACATCCTGGGACTGATAAGTAGCTTGGAGGTAAGTGAGAGAAAAGCAAAGTGAGGTCATGTTGGGGTAGAGAAAAGACAAAACATGATATATGGAGACAAAAAGACACAGCTTTAATGTTGGATGGATAGAATCCCAAATTCGGCGTTAGTGTGAATTATAGTTATTTTATTGGTGGCAAATGAGTGTCCATATGCATCTTTGGAGAGTCTTTCCTGTGTGTTCATTTTCTGCTCGGTATATTGGGCTTTGTAATCAAGGTCCACATTTCCTAGCACTTGTCACCCTTCTGACAGAGACTCATTACAAACACTGAAGTATCGAAACCATAGCTCTAATTGGGTGATGTAATTAAGGCTCTCTAACAGTCAAAGTTTAATTAGGCTGGTGGGAACGCCAGGAATCGTTCATGGGAATTTCACTCTCTCCTTCACTTCTTCTTCCTTCTCTCTCGCAGGCTCCCTCTGTACCTTCGCTTCTCTCCTCTCCCCATTCCTCTGTTCTGCTTTGAGCGCAAAGGAACGTGATGCACATCTCAATGAAAGCCAGACCTTCTCGCTCTTTCCTGCTCGTCTCCTCCTCAGGTCTTCTTCTTTGCACCCTGTGCTTTTGTCTATTTTGCATCCACTCAGCTTGTGGATCAGCTTGTCAGCAAATGTGCAACAGCAGCTACCCCTCAATCACTGTCTTAGCATTTCATGTTGAGGACTCCCATTTAGCGTGACACAGCCAAAACACTCCTCCACCAAATGCAGTTGTGAAAAAACAAAGGAAAAGGAAAAAAACAAGCTGCATCTCTTGAATTGTGTGTTTTGGTGTTACCAGCTGCAGGTAAGCAGATGGAGCTCAGCTGGTTGTATATAGGAAGCTGTTGTATTGATCCTCATCAATTCATAACCATCGTATGTAGCTTTGCTTAACAGAAAATCCACAGCTGCCTTTAAAATCTTTCTCTCCTTCCTGAAGGCAGCTCAATAACAGCGAGCTGAACACTCACATGTAATTGAAAACACTGGGAACTGGTCTTATCACACAATGACTAAAGGCCTGTGTTTGTGCAGCAGTGATGGAGGTGGATCATGTTCTGCAGACAATGTTGATTCTTCTCTCCTTGTCCACAGTTTTCACAGAGGCTTATCCGACCCCACCGGCTCGCTTCACTGGAACTCTTGTGGCATCTGGAAGGTGTGATACAGAGCATGTGTGTGTGTGTATACGCACAAGCGTGTTCATTGTTGCTCGGGAGAGTCGGAGGCAGAGAGAAAACTTTACACCCACAGAGTGAGAGAGACAAGTGCCTATGTGGAAAGGTGAGCATGTCAGACACCGTATGTGTGTTTGTGTGGGCGTGTGAGAGAAAGAGAGAGAGAGAGTTGCATTTCCTCATGGGAGATTAAGCCTGGACATAGCATCCAACCCAAAAAAACCCTCTCATTTCTTCTTTTGATAAGAGGGGGATTGAGTCTCTATTTCAGTCCCAACCACCTACAGACAAAACTGCAGGAAAATGCTACACTCAAGTTTCTCAGCACTGGCTCAGATCAGGTTCTCCTAACACAGACATACTGATAAATGTTGTAATCTGCTGCCATTTACAGTCCAGCAGTCAAACCACTAATCCACAATCCTACAACAAAATTTACACAGTTATTCAAGGTAGCTCAAGTGCTTTTCGGCGACATGCAGTGCTTAACAAATTTATTAGACCACCACCCAGTGCCAGGTTTATGCTAGAGCTGCCATAAATTAACAACACTGGTAATTACCAAAACCATTTCATATATTTCTGTAATGATTACATATACAAAGTCTATTAGTATAATAAGATAATAATAATAATTATCTTAAAGACCTCATAGTACCATATCACCCCAGGCTGGTTCCGCTGGAGGTTTTTCCTTCCCACTCTGGCCAAGTGATTGCTCAAAGGGGGTCATTTGACTGTGGGGGTTTTCTCTGTATTATTGTAGGGTCTTTACCTTAAAATACAGAACACCTTGAGGTGACTGCTTTTGTGATTTGGAGCCGTATAAATAAAACTGAATTGAACTGAATTTAAAGTTAATCCAGCAGTATGCACAAAGCTCTTTAATCAAAATTATATTCTTAATGCTAAAATATAATTATTATATTTTAACATTTGAACTTTGTTTTTTTGTTTGTTTTTTTTTACAAAAAATAGGAAAAAAAACAGTGAAGCACATCATTGTTTTTCTTGAACAGAAGAATTTGTTTTAGTGGTTTAATATTATCCTTGATTAATTTCTGGGAAAGTCCAAGCGTGCTGGCTCAAATTCAGATATAAAAACATGAATTTAGTTTGTTATTTATTATTCAAATAACAAAGTAATTTTTAGTTTTAAACATGTTTGTTTTTTCTTGTTTTAATGACAGGTCATCAAATACATTTATTAAATAATGTACACTATGGCGCTTCGCTTCTTTTTCCCCCTTTCCCCTCATATAAAGCATGTTCTGCTGAACCTACACAAAGGTTTGCTACTCTCCAAACATTAAGGCAGGTTTGGGGCAAATGATTGAATAAATAAAATTCATGGTGATGGATTAAACTCCTCCTTCACATAAAACCACACTTAGCTTATGGCTAGTAGTCCCTAGCAGGTCTTGTATAGACTTGTTTTATGCTCCAGGTATTTAATGTTTTCTATTAATTCTTTGACAGTGGCATCATAGTGGCATATGTTCTGACTCTGCTTTGATTAAAGGTTTCACCCACACCAGAGTCAAATCTATGAACCCATTAAACACAAAACCCTTGTCACTCAAGATCTTTAAGGATGAAATACTGCATAATTTAATGTGGGTATGCATATCTTCTGACTCTTAGAGTTTTAGAAGCCTCGCCTTGTTGCTGCACGAGTAATTTGAATCTCACTTCTTCATTGAACAAACATGGTTCTTGGCAGTTTTTAAATATGGCCAGCTTATTAGCGCTAGAAACCACAGTGGCAAGGAGTAAAACACATGGCCTTTAACTTCCACCTCCTGACATAGTGTCAGAGCATTTCTTGACCCTCTGTTCACACTAACAGTGTCTCAGCCACCAGGTCTGCCAAGCTACAGCTGTGCGCCATGCAGAACAAGCTGTGTTTCCACGTTGGAACTGTCCTGCCTTGTTAAAGTCGGGGCAGGAGATTGGTGCAACAGCTGGGAAAATGCCAGGTATTACCACATGGCTGAGCAATTGACAGACCACAATGCTGCTGACTGCCTGCTGCTTTAAAAAGCAACAAGAAAAAAGCTCGGAGAGTACACATCTGGCCAATCAGAGCTGCATACAGGGGGGCTGTGCAGTCACAAGGTATCATTTAGAAGTGGAGAAAGGGACATTGCAGTAGTCTAGGTAAGTCTGCTTTTGTGTTTCAGGCTGACTTGGTCTCCAGATAAAATACAATGAAGGCAGAACTCCCTGAGCTGACTCACCATTTCCAGGCTCACACTCCTCCAAATCTTCGTCATCGCTAGGACATTCAGCTGATGCTACCAGGAGGTCGTCTGAATTCTGGAAGAACAGAGAGGGAGCAGAGGAGATGCAGTCAGGACACATTTTATTTGTGTAGAGAATACACAGAATATCTAAGCGGATTAAGAGTCTCTGGAAGTCACAGTGAAGGTCTTCGGCTCCACCGATGCCTAGTCTCACAGAAGCTTGTGCAGCTGCAGTACGAGAAGCAAACTTCCGGGGAAAACTCTTATCTGTAACTCAGTTACAACATGAAGATTTATTGTTGAGCAGTTTGATAGTTGTGGCACAAGTGCTGAAAATATGGAGGTGGCAGTGCTTTATGAGCAGCACCCGTGTGTACTTATGTAAGAAAAGATGGAGCGCTCGAGGGAAACCAAAGTGAAACAATCTCTTTCTGACCCAACACCACCAATCAAAGAGGTGCAGCTTGTCGAAACAGCACATAAGCTCCACTGAGTGGGCAAAAGTGTCAGACATCTGAGGCTCTATTGCACAGTTGTTTTTACTTTTCAGCGTATACAGTAGATTATCTCCATTATGATCTCCAGTATTATATTTGACCTTGAGCTTATAGACATTTGAAGTATGTGATTAAAGAAAACAGTAGACGTGAAGCTTGTTGTGCTGGGTTTAGAAGTACAGCGGGTAGAACAGCGGGGGTCTTGAAATGAAAACAGATTAAATCTGACAAGGTGGTTCCAATTTAGTAGCCCAGGTTTGTCCTCACTGCTGCATGACTCACACAGCTGCATGTCTAGACACCCAAACATCCTGCCCTCGCCTCCTCTCAGCCTCTGGTTGTTATTCAAGATGGGGTCATCTGATAGAAAATGGAGGGCTTTTATCAGCATAACTGATTCACTGCCTCGCAGAGTTTTCGCTCTGTTATTAATCCACGGCACGGGCATAATCATTTATTAATTACGCTGTGTCAGTTTGAGTGTGTGTTCACATCACCTAGCTCTGTCAAATGGTCCTAACGATCCTGTTTCAGTTTCCCAGCAACATCTCCATCAAAGATGCACTTACATTTCTATTCCATCCATGCAGCTGCTTCACTATAAACAGCACATAATGAATCCTTTAAAATGTGCACTCCTTTAAATTAAACAACCAGGACATCAATAAATGCACACGTCAGGCTGTGTTTGCGGCCATAAAAGTTAAAAGAAAAGAAAAATGAGAAAAAAAGAGTTTTTATAACACAATGTGTTACTGATTGAATGTCAAAAGGTTTTTTCAGCCTCCTGGAGTTATCATGGCTGTAATTTAGTGCAACATCTGTGACACACTTTTAAACCCCAATTCACGACCTGACCCCCCTGGAACATCCAAAGCAGCCCGCAGTAGCACCGCTGACTATCTCCAAGCAGACTTTGAAACATCTTCTATCCGTCCAGACAAATCAGAGAGAGATGGCAAACACCTGGGAGTGCTCTCAGCTTAAGACAGCAGCAAGGGCAAGGCTTGTGATCTTAGTTTTATAACATCCTGACACCAAATTTGGGTCAGATCGAGACAAGTGATGACTTCCAACTGTTTCATGGAAACCCACAGTAACAAGGGGTAAAAAAGCAGAATAAATCAGACCCCCACATGCACATCAAAAGGTAGATCTTTTATTCTAAGCATCAAAGCACATTATTCCACTATGATCAAAGCTACAGCACGGCGGGTAGCTCAGAGCTTTTGGAGAAATTGAAATTTTAGTTTCTGCTCGTATATAGTTAGTTTCTCCCACTCTTGCATTAATATACCATTGGCATGTTTGTTTGTTTTTTATCTATCTGAAGAACAGGAAAAAGAACGAGGCAACAGTTCCTAATCTGACCACATGACTATGACAGACCTAGAGCAAGGATATCAAGCTCATTTGACATCATGGGGCACATACAGCTCACTTTGATCTTAAGTGGGCTGGACCGGTGAAATTCCCTTTTATGTTGACGTGCAGAAGTTTAACTGCACATTTAATCACTGAGATATCTCAATATAAGAAAAAGAAGTGCAATGTCAACAGTACTTCTCAGTTTTTCTACATGATAGAGAAATGCTTCTGTACTTAATGGAAGAAATCTGTCAGCACAACTCTTTGGGTTTAAATTATAAAAAAAAAAATGTGTAAAATTACAGAAAGTTCTGAGAGCTCAGACTGTACTGTAATTATAAAACTGAAAGCTTTTGTTAACTGACTTTATTATTAGTATTATTATTATTTTACTGTGGATACAAACATTTGGGCTTTAAATGATGATGCACAGTCTAAAAAACTGTTATATACTTACACTTCTTCTGTTTCAAATAGATGGACCAGACATGGCCACTGAACAGGCAGGGAGTATCTGGAATCATGTAGTTCCATGACGACCTTCTCTTTTTGCATTCTTGTTTTTTGAGGTGGAAAAAAGTTTTTATTTTGACAAAAACAAGCAAATCACTAAAGTAAACCAAGCTACCATCACCTCCTAGATGGTGCAACAGTCCTATAGATTTACAGCACCATATAATTAAAAATGATTAGTCAATAAAATCCAGAAAAGAAAAACCAAAAGATTTCTGAATTCATCTAAAATTCTCCCAGAAAAGTTACTTTTCTTAATTATCTGATCTTTAGTTTTCAACAGCCATTAATGCTGCACATAACAGAGTCTTAAGTGGCATTATTCAATGTTTCCTGCTATGTGGACCTTGTGAATTGTAGTTCAGGCCACAGTCATCCACAGTCAATTTAGTCATTTCTATGTTTTACCAAAGAATCAAGTACTTTTCTAATACAGCTGTCTATGCTTTGGACTGAAGGTTTATCTGCAGAGGACGGATCCTGGTTGATAAGTCAGCTTGTATAAGATTCTTTTCCCTTAGTAAACACTTTCCTGATGAGTTTATGATCTAAAGTGTCAAGTCTTATCGAACACAACGTGATGTTTATTTTGTAAATTATTTTCTGAATCAGTGTCAGGAAGGATGGTAAAGCAGGGTATGATTTTGGGTGGGCGTACTTTGGGATTGACAAGTTGGTACGATGAAAGCACATGGGTTCTAAGTCAGATCCTCCCCGTTCAAATTCGACCTTCAAAAACAGGGCTTCACAAACCAGTGGATAATGTCACACTGGCTATGCCTGTCTTCCTATACCCTGTAAGATTGTGACTCATGTATCCCAAATTTTAGCCAGGCACAGTGATAGCCTGTGATTCTGATTGAGTTTGAGGCATGTATGGGTTTTTGC
>VVHJ01030337.1:17434-40107 GCA_015107715.1 Tylochromis polylepis
CCCCCCAACTGCTGTTCCTGCCACAAATATGAAAACAAACAACATTTCCAGTTCACCACGGGCTCTTTCCCAGGACAGAGCCTGGTGTTTAAAAGAGCAAATATAAATGATTTCATACAGTCTGGTGCCTCTCAGCTGTTGTAAAAATCAATGTAATCCTCCACCCTCCAAGAGGTTTTGCCTAATTTTGCTAGGCTACAGCTGTGTTCACAGTTATTCTTTTGTTGATTTATTCTGTCTTTCCTTTGGGTTGGGGGACAGAGGAGGTACCTCACCTGGGACCATCTGTATGAATGATCAGCAGTAATGTTTTTAGGCTTTTCTACACACAGAACAATATTGCCTGTTTGATCATTAAAGTACATGCACAGTGACTCATAGGTAATATCTTTTGATTCACCAGCACATATCCTTAATGCTATTTTTGTCTATTGTGGCAATACACTTGGTTGAGCTAGGTGCATAATAATCATAAAGATGGAGCCATTAAAATGTGTGTACACTATCTAAAAAATAGAGTCTTCGCAATAAAAAGCACTCTAAAGGTGGAACCGTGCTTTTTTATGACCCAGCATAAACATAAGTCAGCAAATGGAATACACATTAAGGCTTGTAACAACCAAAAGGCAGACAACACTCAAGAGTCCTCCGCTATCCTAAAATGGTTCCGGATAATTTATCAAGTGGGGCTGTCTGGGGCTGCCAATTTCACATCACAGACAGATGCTTTTAAAGCTCGCTATATACTTCAACGTGGAAAGCAGGTTTCGCCAAGAAGTCTGGAGGCCAGAGATATTGAACCAAGTGGATACTGCATGTCACATCTTAAATCCATGTTCCACTGATCTCATGTTTAAAGAGCAGAGGGAGAAACACTAAATCACAGACCAACTGATTGTGCCAACTGGGCACAATCAAGATGCTGTTGACTGCAAAGGAGCTCTGACAGGTTTTAGGTCCAAAACTTTTTGTTTGTAATTCCATGGCACCAACAACCATGACTGAAACAAGCGCACCTTCATATTTTGTCAACTGCCATCAAACTATTAGTTTGATGAGCCTATGGAGGCCTCATTAAGGCTGACTTTTATCAATGTACAAGAAAGAAAAGAAAAAGTTGATGCAAAACTAAAAGTTTTCTTTAATCTGGGTGCTCACAGTACAACTTTGCATCTATTGTGCTGTGGCATCAACAGCTTCATCTTAACTTTAGTCTAATTGGAACTGCCACATTTACCCAAAATGAGGCACAATAGGAAGGTTTGAGATGATGATAAAAGGACAAAGACGAAAATCTAAATATATTCTGGATCTGCTGATCATGGCTTTCAGGGTGTGAGTGGCTTGGTGACTGATCTCAGATATGCCTCTGTGGACATGAAGAGTGCTAATGAACACAGCTGAATAAGAGGAATGCACTAGTAATTGGCACCATGGTTTTGTGTTTTCCACAACATCATAAAAGTATGCCAAAGAGTTGAAATTGAAAGTATGGAATTGACAGGTTTTAAAGCTTTCAACTAATTAAGGTACAAAATCTTTACAGCGCCAAAAATAGTTGACATACAGTACATCCACGAGCATGGACGACAAACTTTCAGCGCTTCCTCTGATGGCCTAGATAACACTTGTCTTTTTGCACAGCACACAGTTTATGGCTAATGATGCTGGATGTGAACTGGAGCGTATTCCCCTCCTGGATCTTGTTATTAGGTCTTTTTATGATGGCCTGCATCTTCCATCTTCTTGCACGTGGGCAAGGAAAAGGTCCCCTACCGTTTGCTAACTGTTGCTTTCCGTGCTGGTAATATGTGCCTTTAGCCCATGTGGATAATCATCAGAGCATAAATCACAGCCTCTCACATGTGCACGATGTAGACTCGTAAATGGAAGTTTAATGTGTCCTAAGTTGTTGTGCTGTGCTGTTTGTGTAGCAAGATTTTCTTCTCACGATGGTCCTTCCCTCCACCAGCCTTTGTGGATCTGTCTGGATGAGCAGTGATATCTAGGATCCTGGTCAGCCACATCTTCTTAAAGGAAATCAAAACTGCAGTGTTGATTGGTCTAATGGAAAACTGCACACAATGCTGTTCTCTGACTCCCTCTTGAGCTGAGGGCTGTTTGACCATCTGAATACAGCTAACGAGGGGAAACTCGCACACAGCACAGAGCTGAGAATGTGACTGTTTGACCTTGTAGCTGAAATTTGATTTCTTTTGAAATGTCCTCATGTAAGAAGGACCATCTGGTTACTTGGCCATGCTGTTTAATCTTTCAAATATTGTTTTCAGCACTTCGAGGATTTTGGGGGAACTTTAAAAAGCCAATTAAAACTAACTGGCAATGGTCCATCACAATGCACAGCACCAGAGCATCTTCTTGCCTCAGTGACTCAAACAGCAGCTTTTTGATTTTTCTCTATGAATCATGTAAACAAGCTGGCATCACTAGCTCATTTTGCTCACCTGTGTCACACTGTCCCTCATGGTTGGCGAGCGCTGTTTGCGGGTGGTGGTTGTGGCCATGGTGGTGGTTGTCTCCATGATTGTGGTGGACATATCAGCCAGCGGGGTGGTGGAGGTGGTGTCAGTAGTCAGCACCGAGGGCACGTCACCCACCAGCCTCAGGTTGCCCTGGGTCTGGACGTTAGGGTCGCCCTCGGCTGCTAGTTTGAGGACCTGCAGGCCATTGTAGTACAGGCCTGAGATCTGGCCCTGGAAGTGGCGCCCTTTCTCTCCACCACCAATTTTGATGAATGCTTGGCTGTTGAAGATGGTCAGCTGGCGACCTAATATGCGATGGATGACAAGACAGAGGGATGAAGGAGGAGAGAGAAGTGGAAAGAAGAGAAGTCATGAAAAGAGAGGAAGAAAAAAAAAGGCAAAGAATACAAATCAGGTCATGATCTTTGGGTGAGCTTCAACATGAAACACAGTGAATCGGAGGAGATAGGGGGAGTGTTTCAATCACAAGGGATTTCCTGGGTAACACTTTAGGGAGATTGGACCCTGGCTTGCTACAGTTGCAGTCATTATGGAGCTAGTCACGTGGCACATTCCCAGAAAAGCACCCTGAATCTGGCAGTCAAATAGATTGCAGGAGCAGTTGCGGATTGACCCTGAGACTGAAGGTTCACAGCAAAATGCATCTCATTTGCCCTGAGATGGAATATATTAGAACAATGCTGGGTCTGTGTCATTGACCTCCAATGCACATGAGCTGCACAATGATAAAGTATCTCTGCCAGAGGAAAAACCATCACCCTGCTTTGCCATCTAAAGGAGGAAAATGAGATTCTCATTGGAAGGAAATGTTTAATTCAGCAGGGGCTGTTCCTCTCTGTGGTCATTACCATTCATCTGGATGGATAGATGGATGAAGAGAGCACAAAGTCAACTGTTTAACCAGGGTCCAATACTAATGTGTCACCAGGTCTTGTGGTGTAAGGGTAGAGTGGGGGCAGTCTGACAGGTATAGTTTTTCTCCCTGTATTCTCTTCAGCTGATATCCGTTTAGATTTTATTTAATTCACCCCCTCCCCCTCTGCCAGGTATGCATCCCTACTGTGCCTGCTTATCCCCAACACTCAGAACGACACAATCTTTGACCCCTAGTGAGATTCACGTGGACATCGGGGAATATGCAGGTTAGAGGAAAACTGTTGGAAGAACAGTCCTTATGAGGTAATTACTCAGAGGAGAAGGATGGGAGAAGCTAAAAAGGTTTTTTATGGATTAATCAATCCCTGCAAGGAAAGAGAGAGTGTGTTTGTTTGTGAATGGGATACTGCGCTAATGTGTGCATTTGGGAGTGATATATTGACTCAGTAGACATGGTGGGCCACGAATCTTTGGCCTGAAGGGAGTGTGTTTATGAATGTGGTTGCGTGTGTACGAGTACGAGTGTGTCCATGTATGCATATTTATTATGTCTTGTGCAGGTATAGGAGATTACTCCTCAGTGCTTCTGCTGGCACCACTGCTTGGGTAATCTGCTCACAGTGACTTCCCTGCATGTGATTCAGTTAAATAACAAATTCATGCTCTGAATAACTTTCTGAATGCTCGTTTCATAGTTTCAAATCAGACTGTAAGCTAGTGACAAATTTCTTCTCATCAGACACTGGGGACAGGCCCAGGTCCCATTTGCTTTCAATTAAGAGAGCTGAGAGGGTTCTTCATCACTATAATTATGATTTACTCTTCATCTATATGGGTGTGCTTATTCTGACCTGTGTGTAAAACTCAGGTGAGTGGGAATATCAGATGAATTATGTCAGTGAATGCTTGTGTCAGTATGTAAATATAAAACCACATGTTTAATCTACGTGTGTATGTAGACTCCACAAAAGTGCTGATTGGAGATAAAGTATCTGAATTTCAGGAGCGGGATCACGTCTCCAAACGCGCTCCTTCCGGTTCTTATCTATATATGTCCCCCCAGTTCTACAAGCTGTTCATTCTCGTTTACGTGCCCCACCCTCCTGCCCCTTTTCAATTCTTTCACTTCTATTTAATACATGGGGATCTGTCAGGCCCGGGAGCCACCGCCAGTCCCCTTCGAGGCCTTCCCAGCTCAATTCATGTCTCAGCCATTCACCTTTTATCTACTAAAATGCTGTCAAACCTAAAATGAGGACGTGGGCCCAGCGAGTGAAAGACATAAATCTGTTTCCTCGATAAGGGCCATTACACATGTCATCCTATTATCAGATCATTAGACCCACTAGGGTCCCACAAGGGACTAGGCTCCTGTCCCCTAACTCTGTAATAATGAGACTTAATGTCTGGCATATGCGCTGTTGACATAATATCTGACTCTTATTCTATTATATCATCACTTAGCATGTTTAGTGTGGGAGTGATGCTGCAATAAATAGAACAGGAAAGGATGAACAGACTGTTAAACTATGAACATCAGCCAGGAAAATACAGGAGAAAAAACATGCATGTGTATACACAGAGATTCACTTTAAACATCAAGACTGAACGCACGTGCGCGCACGCACGCACGCACACACACACACACACACACACACGTGCGCTTTGCATAAAAATTTCAGCCCACTTCATTAACCCCACCCCGTACATATTCACAAATCAGCCCAGAAGGTCTCCATTTTAAACATCTTCACTTGGATTAGACTGAACGGGTCACAGAGTGCGGACAAGTTGAAGACACAGTGTTTTCCTATTGTGTAAGAGATCTGAAACTCCAAGTCACAAGATGGTCTGTTCAGATAGGATAATTTACTCCACAGGAGTTAAGTGGTGGCAGAGTTACACTCTGAGCCAGTGACACTGTCATAAGTAAGCTATATTGACAAGCGACTTATGATTATGATGCAGAGTAAGGAGGATTAGTAATACCTCCTAGAGTCACTGCACATGCATTCATTTGTCATGATGTATTTCTTAAACTGTCCAAGCATCCGTTGGGTGACCTATTTAATGCCATCCCTTTGTAAAAAACAAAAAAAGAAAAAAAAAAGAGCCTTGAGCACATGAGAGTACTGTGGCCATTTATGTGCTCATCCCATATAAGACAAAGACAGCCAAGAAGAAAGGTGCCCTCTAGACTAGATGAAGGGAAATCAGTGTTTGTTTTTGTAGCTGTCTGCTCAGGATGAGACTCTAACAGGGCCTGATGAAGTTATTGTTTCAGGGTCTGCCGGGTCAAATCAAAAGTGACATGTGGTTTTAGAACCAATTTTGGTGGCAGGCGTAAGTGGGGCGGGGTGGGGGGGAAGGATAGAAAGAGAAGCCTCTGCAATGACAAGCCATCACAGTGCTTAATATGACAGAGCTGGCTGTGGCGCTGCTGCAGAGAAGAGGGTGTGTGTGCATGTATATAATAACTTATGAAATGTGTCAGTGAAATGACCTTTATGTGTGTGATAGTTGGCCTTTTCAAGTAATGTCTGTTTCCTCAACATTTATTTACATACACCTCTCCCTCTGTGTGTGTGTATTGGGCAGCAGCACAGCACACATGGGTTACACATTGATGAGACTCTGTTTCACCAATTTCAATACGAATGGATGTGTTTTGCTTCTCTCCACAGGAATTTTAAGGTGATAGGCATTTAATGGGCAGAGGCTTGACGATGGAAGCAGCTGGATGGGGGTGGCTGTAGGGTGGGGTGGTGGCGTTTAAGGGGCTAGATGGATTGGGATGTGTGTGTGTGTGTGTGTGCGCGTGTTGGGACGAGGGGCTGACAGCCAGCCTTTCATTATAATGGGCATCCGCAGCCATACACAAAGCCTTAATTAACTGCAGTGCAGAGACCAGAATGGTCAGACTTCTGTAATCAGCTACTGCAGATACTGAGCGGAGTTCATACATCTATCCCTCTATCTGTTTATATACCCATGTGTCTGAAAATAATTAATTTTTTAAAGATTTCAGAATGTGAGAAATATGAGCAAAAATAATGAACAGCTATGCATATTCAAACATGAGTGCACCGTACGTACATTTATAGACGGAGATGTCTCTAAATGTAATGGATGCTAACATGTTGATGTTAAGTAGTAAAAATGCTTCGACTCACAGGCCTATTTCAGTTACATCTTGTACTGAAACTTCAAAAACTGCACTTCCTGATATATTCTAAAATGCTAAACTTAACAGCATTAAAAATCTATAGCTTAATAGGTGTAGGTTATTTAACTGGACATCTCAACCATGTTTGTGGTGTTGGTGACTTTTAAAGCATTTTTTATTGAAATTAACGTCCAAGAGGTTTGTTCTTCAGTTTTGTTCAGTGAATATCTAGTATTAGTATGTTAGCTAACACTAATAAACTACATGTGCCTTTGCAATGTCTTAGCACTTCTCCAAAATATGAATGTTAAAATGCAGTCCAAATTGGATATACAGTCTCTGGTTTTAGCATGCTAGCTACTGATATATAACAAGAAACAAGGTATTGCTAAAGGTGAAAGGCTGTCTCAAACCAGAATATTTCATGCCCGATTATCCTGCTAAACTTCACTGTCTAGACTAAGAATCAAAATTCTTAGAATTCTTATAATTTCCAAGGAACACATGGAAGGTTGAAGGGTATTCATCTGATAATTGTGATCTCAGGCAAAAATGATAGACCAACAAACACTGCCATCTAATGAGCCACCCTACCAGGATGGCTAAAAGCACAGATTATTATCAAAGCTATAGTCGTTCAGTACCAATTGAACGTGGAAATTGATTTTAATGATCAGTTTTTGCACCACCAGAGCAGAAAAATCTGCACAACCATTCATCTTTTTCTGCTATGTTCAACCTGATATCTACAAATAGCCGCCAAGGGAGTCTTAGCTACCTGGCTTTATGTACAGTCCTAAAAAAGGCTTTATGTCTCGTAAATGGCGATGGTGCCTTATTAAGAAATGCAAACTGAGAGCTCAGACCAGTGTGGACGTGTTTTTAGCGTATACTACACATGTCACTCCAAGAGAAACAACGACATCATTTTATGGAACGATTCACATCATAGGTTACAGGTTGAGTGCTCCATCTGAAAAAAAAAATTGAGATGTAATTCTTTCCGTCACTACATACCTATATTTAGTGTAAATAAAGGCCCTCAGATTTAAATAGGCTATAGGCTATGTATTTAATGAACATATAGGGGAATACAGACTATAGACATGTTGCATAACAACAAAAAAGCTGTTGGTGATGAAGTGATATGGATCGAAACATGCTGGAAAGCAACATATTATCTGGAAGACTTAGGATAGCAGTCACATACTTACAATATACCACATATGGTATACCATACAGGTATATGTTGATTACATGTGAATCCCAAGGCAGTTAGCCACTGAGAGTGTTGATGCCTGTTTATCCCCCCCCCCCCTCCATTTCTAAGGATACTATCACTAGAAATGACACATCTTGGAAAACCTCTTCCAGTTCTTCAGCATCACTAGCGTCCTGGCAGCAGCTCTCTAAAAAGTGGGAACAACTCTTTCTAAAGGCATTATAAGCAACAATCACAACCCCCTTCATCCTGTCTTAGCTGATAGGTAATCAATATAACAGGAGATGTGGATTCCCTCCTACAGTACGCTTTAACCCAGCCTGCAATATTATCACAGGGCTTTTCCTCAGCAGTGTCTTCAAGCAAAGCATATATATTTTAATAAAACAAAAAAGGCTTGAAGTAAATTAGCATTATAGAAATCCATACATGTATAATTTACTTTCTTTTAATGCCGGCCACAGGGCAACTCCTGAGTAATCTATCCAAGCCTTGAGAAAAAGAGATGATAAAGAAAGGTTGGACAGAGTCTTGGAGAATGGGGACATAAGAGATGACAGAAGCGAGGGAGGATGACAGACGAGGACAGAGAAAGAGCAAGTGTGCATGAGGATAGAATGTCAAAGAGACAGAGCGAGGGCATGAAGGTTGGAATGGAGGGAGTGCATGACAGGCTCGATAAAAAGAACAAGAGGAATGATGCAGTTAAAGAGTGGCTGCAGAGACAGACATACAGTAACACACAAGAGTAAGATGGTAAGAAGCAAGCAGAAGGGAGAGTAAGTCATGAAGTGAGATGAAAGGCAAAAGGAAAAGGGGAAAAAAGAAGAAGAGGAAAGTGCAGTGAAGTGCTTACTATGGATATTAAATGATTATGGGAAGCACTAGTGACTCACCTGTAGCTTCCCACCCTGATTTTCAAGTATAGCCACTTAATCACATGGTTAACTTGGTTATAACAGGGTTTTATATGCACCTTTCTTGACTAATGCCAAAGCTTCCTGCTGTACGTATCCCCACAAACCTGCTATTTGAGCACAGAAGGTGCTCATAAAGAGGACGTAGGGGATACATTTACACAGAGGTGGTAAGAATACTAAAATAAATACCCAGCTGCCAAAAACATCATTATAAAACCAGACCTAAAATATTTTGTGATTAGTGACAGACGGTGTTAAATTTGTTTTCCATTGGTTATAATATGGTAAAAGTGATTGTTGAGAAAGCGGGGAACACTTGGACATTTCTAAGACATGGCTCAAAATAGGTGGTGAAAAAGAAATTCCCAGAAAAAAAAGCCAACTGGTCCGAAAACAGTCCATTTCACACAGTGATTCTATGTGCACGCTGACTCTAAGACTGGGTGGAAATTGCAGAGGACCTCATTCGGCTTATTTGTGTCTCTTATCACAGCGCCTTTACTTCAGTATGTACTAAAACTGAACACACTGAAATGATAACCAAACATCTATACAAGAAGATTTTTGCCTTTTGGAGCAATAGCTACATACACTGTTAATAATCTTTCATGAAAAATATAAATGTATGACTTTTGTGTGCCTGAAGATATAATGCGGTCCCAGATTGCACATTTTAAATCTTTTATCTCGGCACTAGTTTCACCGCAGTCTGATTTCTCTTAGATAAAGACAGCAAAATTCTGTTTAGATTACCTCTTTGACCAAAAGTAAAATGCTCTGAAGCTGTAAAAGCACATTTCTACCTTCAGTCGCACTGGTTCACCATCTTCCTCAACTATTTTTTTCCTAACCAGAGAGAAATGGCTTGTCACAGATGAGCTGTGGTCAGTAATTACTATCTATGTTGAGCCAAACTGGGAAGTGGGCTGGTTTTAGGCCATGCTTGGCTTGCTAATGCACAGATTGCTTGTTGGAGGCAGCAAATTAATGGTTGTATGTCTGTGACAACCCTCAAAATGTATGTGGAGAGGAGGGTGGCCTGGTGTTATGCTCTAGCCAGGTTTAGCCCTTCCTCTGCCTGTGGACCGGAAGCAGGAGGGAGGCAGCGGGAGAGTGAAAGGAGTGGATGGTGGTAAAGGATGATCTAAGTGTATATGAGGGCATATGAAAAGCACTGCAGCTGGAGAGAGCAGTATCTCTCTCCCACCACCGTCATCATTACGCCTCTCTCATCCTCCTTCTACTCCTGTTATCTCACAGAGAGGAGGCATGCCACATGGTTGCAAGAAGCTTCTATTCGAAATGTTTTCTCTTGCAGGGTGGGAGGGATGGCCCAGAATTCACCTCTGTCAATGTGCTCCTTTTTGACGGGCAGAGCGCAAACTTAGACTGTTTGCGTGCAGAGCCTGTATGGGTTTGTGCGCACAAATCCTTCATGCCCCTGCAGAATTTATAGTATCCATATCAACAAACAAGAACTCCCCCCATTTCCATTTTCTTCTCCAAAGAAAAAAAGAATAAGAAAGGATAAAGTCGAAGAAGACAGGAGCACAATGGGGGCGGGGTGGGATGCTGACAAAGTCGATTATGAAGCGTTCCCAAGTTATCTCCTTGGTGCACAGCTCTCTTTGGTAATTAAGAACGTTTTGCTTTTTTACTCCGCAGAAGTTGGGCTGGTTCGGGTAGAACACTATGAATTAATTGTGTTTGACAATGGAGATGAGGGGCCAAATGCAGCATGAAGATAGACAGAAAGTCTTGGGAGGCGGAGTGGAGCCCTGAGGTCCTTGAAGGAAGCTCAGGGCAGCGAGACTGTGATGGTGAATCCGCAGTACTCTGGAGACAGTAGATTGGATGTAATCAGATATGGCTCTATATCTGATCCTACATCTGTATGTAGATCTTAAACAAGTGATACTGTCTAGGGAGAGACAAAGAGAGATAGCACGGTGGTTAGCTGGGTACAGTTTTCTTTCTTTCTTTCTATTCTCTCCAGCTGTGACTGTGCTGTTTTTAGGCCATTTCATGGTAGGGGACCATGAAATAACAGTAAAGAGTCCCTTATTTCAGATTAAAGAGACGTGTTCTTGCTGCCACTTCTCTTCTCATGAGCAAGCATGTTAAAATTCCTTCAGTTTCCCCCTACTTCTCTCAGATATGGCTGTAATAGTGCAGCGAGATCAAATGAGAAAACAAGACAGTAACTCTGCGGGATGCAAAGATTATGTTGGAGTTACTGAAAGACAGCCTCATATGGATTTACTCTCAATTGACTGCTGCCAGATGTGAGAAAATCTCTGAAATGAAGCTGGGATCATGAATAGCAGCCCTGGACCAATGCCTGGCCTGGAGATTTGATTTGGGCTCTGGCACCACACCAAGCGGAGGGCACTTGATTGCTTTCACTTCGGGAATTGGGGCACTCGCACCAAACCATTAAACACTGAACGTTAAACCTAGTTCTTTAGTGTTTTAGACCACAGAGACCTAGTATCCTAGTATTCCTCCCTTCTTCTACTCCCTGCACTCATGTAGCTCAACTCCAGGCTTGATTGTCAGGCTACCGGGGAGCTCTAGAGGGATAGACTCCTTGCCAGAAGATGATGTTCCAATTCCTCTGGGAGCTTTTTTCGCTTCGCTTCCTTCCTTTTCGCATCTGTTAAAGTGAACACCTACAGGAAATTGATTCTTGCCGGTTATTTGTACTGTTTATTTTCTAGTGGAGCTCCCTGATGAGATGTGGAAGCTGCGACACATATTTATTGTTTCTAGCAAAAAAAAGCCAGACTGCCATAAGGGAATTCTTGCCAAGTATTTTTCTTTTTTTGGTGAAGGTTGGCATTGGTGGTCAGAGGAAAAAGGAGGAGGATAAGAAGGGAGAGTGAGGGTTAGGAAAAGCAGACAGAGAGGAGAAAACTTGGGATGACAGACCAATCACAAGAGGAAGAATAAGGGGACGCATCCGAGGAAGTTTTGTCTCGGCTAGAGCTGTTGAAAAACTTTTGGGACTTGGGATTTTTCCCCTCCATTGAGTCTCTGTAATGGCTGCCGTTTTGGATTTAGTCAGCAGGCACCGAGTTGGCCAGAGATGCTAACTCTGATCTGCCTCACACACAGTTGGGGAGATGGGATAAAGGCTTCAGAATGAGATGTAGTGAGACAGTGCAGCGCCACAGCACAGCTCTCCTTTAGGACACTTCTGGCTCCAGTGACTCCCATTATATCCCGGTGTGACTAAAATACTGATTTGTGACAGTGAATGTGGGTGATTAGCTCTCTTATTTTTACTTCTGTCCACATATTAAGGTAATAGCGCGTTGAGATTTGTACTCATAAGATCTGAAAGACATGGAGGTTTTCAATGCTTGGTGAGTTTCACAGAATTGATGAAACACTAAAGGCACTTGAAGAGGAGACCCATGGGGCTGATTGTTTTCCTCGCTCTGATCAAGAACCCTGAAACATGTAAAGACCCTCTGAGGCGCTGATGTAAGAAAAATCACTGGAGACCAGAGACCATAAACCCCATATTGGTAACACAGCCTGGACCATTACAGGCCATCCATTTCAGAATGAATGATCCAGGCTGTTTGCCCCCCCAACCCCAACACACACACACACACACACACACACACCAGTGTGTAATTCTTGTTCAAGTATACCACTCACCCTGCATAGCAAATCACACACAGAAGGATACATTAAAATACATCAATCTCTTTAGGAGTGAAAACAATAAATGTTAAAGGGACCTTCATTTATTTGTTTAGACACATTTTGTTGAAATGACCCAGAGCAGCTGTGTCACTGTTGAATTTGGCGTTCAGTCATTTGCTTTATTTTAACCCTCTGAGTTTTGCTTTACATCAAGATGGGGACAACGGGAGGATGTTGTCACTTGGAGAGTTGTGTCTTTTAGCAGGAGTTAGAACATTGTTAGCTTTGTATTTAGTTCTTGTCCCGAACGGCTGCCGTAACCTGTCCAAGTTCTTCCAGATACCAGCATCCAGGGCAAATTATGTTCAAAGATTAAGCATCGTTTATAACAAGGTTATAACTGAGGGCTCTCTGAATTTTGTCACCAGCAGGGCAAAGCTGGGAAATCAGTCAAATCATTTCAATTTACGAACGCGGACAATGTAGTAACAAGAGAAGCCCCCAGCGGTTAGTGTGGGTGGAGTTTGATTTGCTGTTAGGTGGTTAGATTCTGCTTAGAGGTTTCTTAGCTTAAATCTCTCTCCATGTCCTTATCAAAGCAACAAACAGCTTTAACCCTTTGAGCTTAGCAATGTCCTCTAATCCCCATTCATTATCTAATCTAGTTACAAACAACATCTTCCAGAGCCACTTTGCCTCTTCAGTCTGTGACATGTGTGAGACATTCCTTTAATGAATCCCATAATATTAACAAATAAAAGAGGTTGGAGATTTTTTTTTTCTTCAAAAATGCACCCAAAAATGATCAAAGCCTGCACTTGAGATTTAATGGGTGTTTATTTGTTTATTTCTCCTGCCTACTTTCTGCAAAAGCTCTCATCTAAATGATTGGATACAGGCTCATATCAAACTATAGAAGAAAGAGAATAATAGATTCAGTTTAATGCTCAGTCTCTTTACAGTTTCATAGCATGCACAAATCATTTCATAAGTGGGTAAGTCATTTTTTATTGATCCACTTTTTCATTCAACTTTCATCTCCCAAGCCTTTTTAATTCTGATTTGTGTCCTAACTAACCCCAGTAAAAGTGCATTCCTCAGCATGTCAGAGGAGAGCAGAGAAGTCAGTTTGCACGAGCTGGAAATGAATGCAAGGATTGTTTTGTTTCCATGAAATAAATATGCAAGCACTTCATTTATCTTGTCTGTCTGTCACAAATGAATACTTCATTTAGCTCTCGCAGACAAATTTTATCTTCTGAGTTCATGTGTGCATGTTTTATCGCTCACAATTCCATTTCAGGAACCCCTAAAGGTATCTGGCCTCAAAAGCTTAATTCATGATAATTGCAATACATCTCTTATGCAAATAGTGAAGCTATTGCAGATATTACTGTAAAGTCTTAGATTCTTATCCTTGTACTGTTTGCTAGAGTTCTGTGTGCGCACTAGTTACCAACAGAAAAAATTTGTTTCTGGAGTAGAAACTCGATTTATCTAAGGTACTGAATTCCTTTCTTTCTTTCTTTTTTTTTTTTTATAAGAATCAACCACCTTCAGCAGCACAAACACGCGGCACAAGACAGAGAGGTTGGGACATTCAGCACTCAAAGGGTTAAAGAATTGTCACTTTCACGGCATCACATTAAAAACTTATGGCTCAAGTTCTGTGTAACGTTGGGCGAGAAATGGAGCCCACACGCTGCAATGAATGCAGATTTATTACTGAACAAACACTTCAACAGTCCCTTTAACTTTTAGTGACTTTCATGGGGATTCTTTTCCTTAAAGAGCCACTGATAGTCATTCTTTTCTTTTTGCTCTGTTTTCATGAGTGATTAGAGTCAGTACAAGTTCACATTCAGCCAACAAAAGACACATGAAAGAAGCAAACGGATTCACTAGGTTGTTTACATGTGGTCAGGTTATTACGGGGTTATGTTGGGTTATTCGGGAGTTATTTCTCTGAAGAGATGCAGCCCCAGTTTAAGGTGCTTTGGATAAGGTCCTTTTGATATCTGCAAATCAATACTTGAGAGGAATGAAAACTTATATAAGGTAATTGTTTTTTGGAATGACAATTTTTTTTTCCCCCACAGTGAACAGCTTTAACTGACAACTAGATATAAAACTGAGAGAAAAGAAAATATCTTCTGACAATACCTCATTTGCAGCGTGGCTTCCCATCACTGGAGATAAAGAAAAACTTCAGAAGAATTAGCTAATTATATATCAGTCAGTCATTTTCAGGCTTTTTAAGTCTGCACTGGGTTATAATGGACCCACAGTTGTGTGAAAAAGCCAGATCATATTCACCCTTGATGCTTGGCACTGCACCTCTTCCAGAGTGGTGGTTAACGGTAGGTTAGGCAGTTAGATCATTAGTGGAGTTAAAGGGATTTTATTACCTTTGTCGAGTAGCCACTCGTCAACTACCCGACCAAGTCGGTATGGGATTCTTTGTCTAGCAATAGCCAGGCGCTCATTATCAAAGTTCCCTTTAAGAAATTTGGAGAAGACAAATTAAGAAAAGGTTACACAAATCTGGAAGTTGAAAGGTTAGAGGTTAGAAGGGCAACATGGCAAATGTTTAGCAAGTTACGTACTTTAAATCAGCTTTAGTTAGGACAGGAAGAACTTGTGGATGTGTTTTCGGGCTGGTTTGTTTGGTTAGACAAGTTAACAGCATTCTAGTTACCTTGAAGTTTAAATGATTTTTTTTAAATGAACTAACAAGTTAAACAGATTTATGAATTATTTAGATATAGTATGATTACATTTGTGGATGTGCTAACTTATCATAGCTGTCACAGAGTCATAGAATCAGCAGTCAGTAAACAACACAATTATTACAGTATGAAATAATAAAGCAGAAAAAAGATTCCTCAGTGTCAGCAATAACCCACTGTTATTTCACATGAGCATGACATAATCACAGAGAACTAAAACACATTTCATGGTTGTTCCAAGGAAGACATATTTAAGTTCCTGCTGCACACAAAGCATTGCTGATTAGCAAACCTCCACCTCCTGGCCCAACAGGATGGCATTCTGCCTGTGGAGCATCACTTCACTTTACATCCAGTTCCTCCACTCCGACTAAAGAGAATAAAGATTTAGTGAAACTGTCAGCACTGAGTTTTTCTCAGGTTTTTTTTTCTTCTTATCCATTAATGGAGCACTTCTCAGTGGCACTTGGCAATTAGCATCACTTCATCAACGTGGCAAAGAAGTTTCATTGCTGCTGTGCAAACTTATTATCCCTCACTTCACTTCAATCAACCTCAGGGTCAGACGCTGTACCTCTATAGCACTGTCAACAGAGACAAAGCTGGAATTAGGGAAGACGAGGGCTGATGTGACCAGACTTGGGGTTTTAATAAAGTCTAATGCGGCGGTAACGTCACAGGATTAATTAGGAGTTTTGTCTACGTCAAACAGCAGTCTTTGCCAAAAACCCGAGAGCTATGCTAGCTAAAATGAGGTCAGGGAATCCCCTGGTGTCCTTGCAGAGGGATAAAGTTCTGAGAGTGGTACCAAAAAATGAGATTTTTTTTGTATTATCACTAAAGTATATATATATTGATGTAGTATATATACCAATATATAAAATATATGACATGTAGGAATGTGTCCAAAATGCATTACTTGCTGCAGTCTGAGAAGAAAAGAGTGGACATAGGTTGAATTGGAGTTTATAGCAGGTTACTGACAGTAGATGCTGATGGAATTATCTGCAGAGAGGTGAGTCAGGGATTCAGGGAACGTTTGGGAACAGTGTCTAAACGGTAAACACTCGAAGCTTGGATGTACATCCTGCATCCTCACAAGTATACTCTGATTTTGCCCCAACCCCCCCTTAGCACACTCTCTGTGGTGCCGCAGTGATCTAAAATAGACCACCTCTGTGTTCTGCAGTACCTGCATCTACTCCCCAGGGGTCTCTCTACCCACGCCTGCCTCTGTAGAAATGGCTCACATAAGCAAGAGGAGGTGCGTTTGCACGTGCTCATACTGTATATGAAGGGAAACAGTTGTTTGTGTGTGGAGCAGAGGGCCAAAAGATAATGAAATCTGAACAGAGAAAAAGCACTGAAAAGGAGGAAGCCTGTGACAAATGGTAGCTGGCACACTGATGGCGAAGAATGCAGACAACATATGAGTGTCCCATGTGACTCAGAGCCAGTGTACTTGTAGCTGTGTGTTCATTTAAGCAAAGGCCTAAAGAAAAAGGCAAATAAAAGTTTTGTCTGGAATTTTGATCTTTGAGTGATAATGCTTCATTTAAGCCTTTTGGTAAAACAAACAAACAAACAAAAAACGATCTAAAAGCCCACGCTCAGTTTTCCATTACTTTTTAGTGACTTGCGACCCTCAAAGCTGAACCTGCTCTTTTTAAGCAGGTTAACATTTGGACCATCTGTTTTCTTTCTGAAACTGAAATTAGTCTAAATTGAAAGGAAACGCTCATACAGCAATTACACGCATGTGTTCACATTGCACTTACGATTATCCAGGCACAGCTCTGACTTCTGGAAAACCAGTACAGCAATTAGAGTGCACATACAACCCTGGTTTTAGAAATGACACGGGCACTCTGCTGCAATCACTGAATTAGAGAAGGAGAGACAGATGCCGCTGGCAGCAGAGAGGGACGAGGGGAAGATGGGAAAAATGAGAGGGGTGTGGTGGTGATGGTGGGGGTTGCAGAAAAAAGGCGATCAAAATAATAACAGAGCGAAAGGAAAATAGTGGGAGGCAGTAGTCCTTAGTGAGATGAATCAATTGTGTGCATGCATGTTCTCCTCCTACTGCCGCATCTGCCATCTCGTCCACAAATCCTGACTAAATCTCCTCCCTCCTCTAACTTTCACTTCTGAATCAGCCACTTCCAGCAACACAATCCAATACAAGATCCCTTTTACGAGCCAAATAATTTGTGGTTAATGATCATCCACTGGTACTTCTCCCTCTAGTGGCAGGTGTTTGACACTACATGGCAAACTACTTCGAAAATGGGTTTATCCCTCCTCATCCTCTGTGTCCTCTCCATGAAAGTGTTCCTTTCCTTTCTTGTTTCCATCATTCTTTCTCTAATCCCTTTCCCTTGTCTTACTCACTTATCCATTTCCTCATGCTTGCTCCTTTCCATCTAACTGCTCTTCTTCTCTGCTTGTCCTTCCCTTATTCTCAAACAATCCTTCAGCCACACTTGGCGCTGTCCCTTTTCTCACCTCCCCTTGCCAAAACTCATTTTGATTTATTTTTTCCTAATAACTTCCATGCCCTGTTCTCCCCTTGCACCTATATCCCTCCTTCTCATCTCCCATTTCTATTTCTCTATAAATTCTTCTGCACCTATTGTTTTTCTGTTCTTTCTCCTTCTATTCGCTATGCACTGCTTTCATTTCTGTCTTAGTCCAGGTCCTTGTCCATCAAAACTCACCGTTACTTCTCCCCTTTCCTCACACATCTCTCACTTGTCCCGTTAATTCCCTGCCTTTGTTTTGTTTTATTTTCCTTCACTCAGTTTTACCTCTGTGTTCTTCATTTCCCCACGACGCAGCAAGTTTATTACTAGGATATTAGATGTAGTACACAGACACTTCCACACAGTCTAAGTGTGTGGCAGGCAAAGTAATAAATGCTTAGAGTGTAGAGTGTGTACTGTATGTAAATGTGTGTATTCCTTCCCTGGTGAACAGGACTGAGTGACAACGTCCTCAACAACAACCAAAGACAGCAGAGAAATCAACAAGGATGCTTTTTATCTAACCACTCAAAACAAAACAAAACAAAACAAAAAAAAAAGAAAAGAAAAGAAAAGCGGGACAAGAGGAAGAAAACAGACTCTGATGGAAACCACGACAAACAGAATTTGAGTGTAAATTTAATTTCAGCAAAACATATGTGCAGTGGCAAGGGAAAAAAAGTGGCACAACGTCCCGGACAGGTTTTTTCGTCCTCTACACTGCAATTTCTAAAACCCAAATTCCTCTGCGTCCTGCTTGTGTGTTTGCATCTGTTTGTATTCGGATCCTTAGAGAAATAAGTCATTCTGTGTGAAACAGTGACGCTTCTCCTTTCTCGCTCCTCTCCCCACCAGCTGAAGCCTGCTCTGCATAAGAATGGGGAGGGGGGATAGATTAAACAGCTGGGCCCTTCTCTTCTCCTTCTCCACCATTATCGCACTCACTCCATTCCCAGGACTGTTCTCTTTGCTTGATATGAAAGATGGAGGAACAATGCTATCGGACCTGGTGCTCAAGTGAAATCTGATATACAAGAGAGGGAGAGAGTGATAAACTAGTAAATCAATCAGTGGTTCTATTACTTTGAGGGATGTATTTTTTTCCTTTTATAGCTATGTTTACCAATGTAAAGCGGTGTATCAGATTTAAAGAAATATTTCCTTAAAAGGTGCACACACTTATGCAAGGAATACAGTTTAACAATATAATAGCCCTGATGTATCATGAAAGTCTTTGATGCACTCAAAACGGGCTACTGAAAAATTCTATTAGCTGCGCTGTGGGAAATGTTGGATCTTAGGTTTTTAGAGCTTTATTCATACTAGGACCAGAAACGAGGCTCTATTAGCCTTTGTTTACCTGATTTGGACCATTATTTTTTAAGCTCTCTCATAATTCTGGAGTAAACACTATGTCCTCTAATAATCTAACATAATAATATGGAATAATATGATAATGAATGGATTTGTTACTGTTGATTTCTATGTTAAATATTACTGTGTAACAGGCACAGCTCTGCGTTGTATGTAAAATATGACCCTATACTTCATGCTTCTTCATCTTTCATAACTGTAGGAGGTGATATATTTGTTTAATGATCTATTACAGCTGTAATTCTTGTATTCATAAGGCATAAATGTAAATGCCTGACATATGGAATAAAACCTGTGTATTTTAATCATGGGTGCATATCACTAGCTTGTCCCAGGGTGAGTGGCACAGCCTAGTAGACCGTGCACATGTCAGCATTAGCAGCTGGACCACAATGCTTATGTTGGTATGTCTGCCCAGCTGAGGCTCAAGTCTCAGACCGTCCTCACTGAAACACTGCTGCTGTTCGAACTCTGGAAGCCAGACACGTGTCTGTCCTCCTCTTGCTCTGCGTCTTTGCCACCTGGAGCATTGGCGGGATTAACAGCTATGATCAGACTGGTTTTGGGTAGGTATCACAGCTGTGTTGCTAGGGGCAAGGCAAGGGCACACTGACTGACTGGCACCCTGGGGAGACACAAAGCAAGGTAGGGGAGGCAGGGGGCCTGCGCAGCATGCTAGGAGTGCACTGTCTGTTTCCATGTGTATCTGAGTGTCGGATTTGGATGTTTTGATAATCCAGCGTATGAATCACACACTGTCTCTTCGCGTATCAGTACAAATGTCTATGTCTGTGTGATTACATGTGATTGTGTTTGTAGAGACTCTCCAAGGAGCCAACTGCATATCATGTAGCTCTGCAGGCAGCCAGATGCCCTTGTACAGGACACCCACCATTGGAAATCCATCCATAAGAATGGAGATTACATTGGAGACGATTGGCCAGCAGCCATCCCGCTCTTCCTCCTCTCACAGAAACCTCTCTCCATCAACCTAGCCTCATTCTGCTTTTCATTTGGTAACTTTAGATGGATTGCTCTCTTATCCACTGGGTGTTTTCGAGAGCAGACTGGCATAAGAAACCGCAGCCTTGTGTACTGTAACCTCATGCAACTAGATGTATCTCTTCTGCAAAGACTGTTGTTCTTAAATGTTCGCTCCTGTTTTTATCTTTTGTTTGGTTCTTTTATTAATAAATGTGACCAAATTGTGATTTCATAGTGGTTCCAACAGGTGTTTGGGAAAGGTGGCAAGTGATTCGGATCCAGTGTTACCGCAGAGTCAAATTTCAGTCTATTATTATGATTTTAAAGAGTCAAAAATTGACACGACAAGGTGGCAGTTTTGGATCTTTTTTTTTTCCTCCTCCATCTTTTTTAAACCAAAGACTGCACACGAGTTTTGTCTCTTCATGTGAAACGCAAGGGAAAAGAAAGCGATTTACCTACCCACCATGCTCTTTTGTTCAATGTAAATACATCAGCAACCATTCACGTCTGCGTGCATCTCAAACAGACAGCTCACTGTTTTAACAGCTAGCTCATCTGTCTTTCATCTTTGCAGCAGTTATCAATGCAGCAGCTCGTTTTCATTTCTTCCCCTCTTTCGTCTTGCTTCGACAGGATCCTCACCACCTTTCATCTCGGCCACGGTGGATTTGTGCGAGGGTGGCTGCCAGAGTGAGCCAAGGAAAGCCCCCTCCCCCCACCTTCCCAACCCCAACTCGTGTGGAAATCAAAGTTGTCACTTCTCTAATTACCCAAAGCAATCTTTTCCCTCTCCTGATCTGCACTACTTAGCTGTGTCTCTCCTCTTTCCCTTTCTCTACTCATCATTACTTCCTTGACTGTTTTAGTGTTCACTCTCTCTCCATCACCCCATAGCCACAAGTCAATAATTGGAGATACCTTCCAACTGTGCAAGATCCAATCACAAGAAGTCACAGAGCACCAGAGGCCCAATAAGAACCAGCAGAATGAGGGGAGACTATCATTAGAGACAAGTGACTAATATGGCTGACTTCAATTAACTCTTACTGGCTTTTCTGCTGTACCTGTACCCTGAATGTAATGATGTAAGAGCCCAAAATATGACAAATGTCTGTCATGCATCATATCACATTAATGCTTTAAGAATACTATTTATTTTTTTATTTTAAAGAGCTGTTTTCAGGGTGAAGTTCATCTTAAAAACTCCACCTGTTTATAATAATAATGTCAAAAATGAATGAACAACAGGAATTCATGTTAGTGATTGCAGATTACAGAAACACAGAGTTTCTTCAGTGCAAGCTATCATTGAAACACTGCTTCACAAGGGACGGTGCATTAAAATATCTATCGCCATTCAAAGTTTATAAATGATTCATCATATTTTATGTGAAATCATATAGAATAACCAGTGACAAGTCTATAGTTTCCATGAGAAAGACAGTTAAAGTCAACCATTTTTTAAGAATTTTAAGCAAACAGAAAAATGTTGTGCTCAATTCCAGCAGACAGTTACTTTTGCACTGCTCCATACTGTGTTGACAATAATGCTAGATAAGTTACATTTTTACCTTACTGTCATGTAGGGGCTGTTTCAACAATGCAAACTAATTAGGGCTGGATCAAGTGACCCTGGATCTTCTCTTAGTTACGCTGCAAAAGGCATAGGCTGCTGGGGCCTTACTATAATGCACTGAGTGTTTCTTCTGCGTTCACCTTTTTTGCACTCTCTGTGTGTTTATACACAACTCTGCATTTAATCACTAATTTTTATTCATTTCTGTCTCTCTTCTACAGTGTGTCTTTTTTCCTGTCTCCCTCCCCTCAACCCCAGCTAGTCATGGCAGATGGCCGCCCCTCCCTAAGCCTGGTTCTGCTGGTTTCCTCCTTTTAAAAGGGAGTTTTTCTTTCCCACTGTCGCCAAGTGTTTGCTCAATGGGGGTTGACTGACTGTTGGATTTTCTCTGTATTATTGTATGTATTGTATTACCTTACAATATATACTACCTTGAGGTGACTGTTATTGTGATTTAGCACTATACAAATAAAATTGAATTGAATTATTAATGTTATGGAAAATGAATGAACAAGCAGGGTTTCCAGTATATAAAGTAGCTGTTACCATAACATATGACAGTTAAAATGGTTTCCTGCCAATCCTACCATGTGGCTCACCCTAGTGCTTGGAGGAACATTAAAGCCATGCAGGTCTACTTCAGTACTGCTGGTTTAGAAGCCAAAGCTGCTGAAGTAAAATCTAGTCCATGTTCAGCTAAAGTCTCTATGCCTACAGCCATTTGTCTCACTCTGTATAGAGTGCACCCTTCTTTCCTAATCAAGTTGCTCTCCCCTATTTTTAGAGTGCTCTCATATAGCTTTTGCTAAAGGGAAAAGGGAAGCAGATTTTCTGGGCTGCCACAGTCCCCCCTCCTCACATTGACTATTTTTCTTCCAGTTGTTTTTTTTTTTTGTCTCTCTGACAGCGGAGGTAGCAGAGACAAAGATGGTTACCGACGCACAGTGGCAACATAAAGGTAAAGATAAAAAGGGGAAGGAGGAAGGAGAGAGCATAGCCAAGAGCTTTGTTGACCCCTTTACTCACACCATTTATCTGAGTAGTAAGAACATCTTAACAACTCAGTCGGAAGAGCTGAAGATGACCTTGCTGGTACAAAGAGTCTCTGTTCTTCTGCGAATCCATGTCTTTCTTCTTCAC
>VVHJ01030337.1:40127-53430 GCA_015107715.1 Tylochromis polylepis
TTCTTTTTTTTTTCCTCCCCCCCCCCCCCCCCCCCCCACCAACTATAAATGCCAGGCTTCACGCTGCACAGATCCTCTAAGTGCCTTACAGAGTGAAAACAGGCAATAACAACAGCCCTGTCTTTGTACTTTGTCTTTATCTTTCCTTGTTCCTTTTCTGTCGTTGTCTTATGATCTGTATTAAGACCTGGGCTAGTCTACTCAAAATGAACATTATCTGGAGCAGCAAGTAATTTATGTTTTACAAACTTATTCTAAGTTCATTGCACGTGAATGGTGTGTATATGTTCTATCACATTGGACAGGCTATATGTAAAGAATTTCCCAAATCTGGGACAAATTAAGTTTATCTTATTTCATCTTATCTTAATCTTCCCCGCTGTGATGCAGTCCAATTTGTGACATTTTCAGCAATGCATCCCCTTTGCTGCACTTTCCTTTTCCGCTTTTCTACCTCCCCTGCCGTCAGACCCTCCATCCACGCATCCATTGCCATCCCCTAACCGCCACTTCTTCTTTCCAGTTCTACTCAACTGCAGTCAGAAACTAAAGCAAACTGACAGCTCCATAGTAAATCTGCTGCTTGTAAATACAGCTCTCAATGACTAGGAAACAGTAGGATTGCACATTGTGAGCTCTCATTGGTCATAATGACACAGTTATGAGGCAGCAAAATATGGTAATCACAGCCAATATGCTGTGATGGTGTTGATATAACTATGGTTGTAAAATGCAGAATGATTATTCAAAGCTCAGGGGACACCTTAGTGAATCCCAAATGCCAAGTGTGGTATAAACCCACATAAAATGGATGGATTCTTCCTGAAGCTGAATTCTTACTGTCATGTCACAATTCACTATGGCCTGTGACTATAGTCACCATCAATTCATCCATCCATTTTCCTCTGCCTATCTAATCCAGTGGAGCCCAGCCAAGCTGTCAGTGGGCAGAGAACCCCTAGATTCACAAAAAGAGTTAATGTAATGGGGTAGTATGACACAAATCAGACAAACAGATTCATGCATTACAATTTACTACACACACTATACTGTATGTATACATCTCTATCTAAATAACAACACTTCTCCCTTCACTGCTTAGAAACAGCTAAGGTGTAAAAATTGTTTCAGTTGTTGAAAGGGCAACTGGCTCCTTGTAAGAGTGGGATTACTGCTATAGCGGCCTCCACTCACTAAATCTGACCTCTCCTTGGGGTGTTTCAGCAGCTTGATTGGCAAGTAAATAAAGAACAGGGAGAGAATAGCTTAAAAAAGAGGGGAAAAAAGACATTTGCGGAATTTGATCCATGGTGGGCATTTTAAAATCTAAACTCCAATTTAGAATTAAATCTGCCTTTTGATGAAAATGATATACACTATCACACATTCCAAATGGTAGCCACAACTATGGAGATGTGGTGGGACTGTCCCTGCTACCTGTAGTCCTGTTCTGTGTTTCTAGAGCTGTGCCCATACCCAGGTTCCTTATGAATACTACTGCCTGCCTTTCCGCAAGCGAGAACTCATCATTTACAAGAGAGAGGAACCTGGGTGAGGTCTTACATGGGGATAATATAGTGAACACCCTTGACAGTATGGAGATGAAATGTGACAAGAAATGTGAGCTGGTGTGTGACAAGAAAAGGTTCAGCAGAGAAGAATGTAAGGCAAATGCAGGAGGAGCAGTACATATCCACCTTATTGCAGTGAAGCAAAGAAATTATTTGATCCCCTGCTGAACATTTTTTGATTTTGCTCAATTACAAAGAAATGAAGACTCTCTAATGACAGTTTCATTTTAATGGCGACAGAATATCAACCAAAAGCACAGAAAAAACAGCTTACATAAAGGTTATAAAACTGATTTGCATTTCATTTCGAGAAATAAGTATTTGATCCTCTACATCCCAGCAAGAATCAGTCAATCCATTACAGATACACCTGATCTTAATTCATTATGTGTATAAAGCAGACCTGTCCACAAAATCAGTTTCTTCCATTCCAACCTCTCCACCACCAAGTTGCCATGAGCAAGGCCAAAGAGCTGTCAAAAGATGCCAGGGACATAACTGTAGACCTGCACAAGGCTGGGACAGGTTAAAAGACCATCAGTAAGGAGCTGATGCAATTTTCTTCCATTTCCAATTATTTCCAATTACTTGAAAATGGAAGAAATATAAAATGATCATTATCACCCTCCATCTGCAAGATCTTGCCTCATGGATTGAGGATGATCATGAAAAAAGCATCAGCTCAAAACTACATGGAAGGAGCTTGTTAATGATCTGAAGGCAGTTGGGACCACAGTCACCAAGAACACCACTTGTACCACCCTTCACCATAATGGACTGAAACGTTGCAGTGCCTGCAAGGTCCTCCTGCTTATGAAGGCACATGTACAGGCCCATCTTAAGTTTGCTAGAGAACATCTAAATGATTCAGAGAAGGCTTGGGATAAAGTGTTGTGGTCAGATGAAACCAAAATCAAGCTAGCTGGCATTAACATGACCAACCCAAAGAACACCATCCCCACAGTCAAACAGGCCATAGTTATGAATGGCTGTCCATCTCTCTGTGCTAGGCCTATAGTGGACTGGTGGCCTGTCTGGGGTCTACTTGTGTTTGAGGGGCCAAAGGGCCAATATTGCATAAAATCTTGGATGATAACCTCTTTAACCTCAGCAAAAACACTGAAGATGGGTTGTGGATGGGTCTTCCAGCATGACAATGACCCAAATCATATCGACAAGGCAAAAAAAAAGCACATTAGCTTTGGGAGGCCAAGGGGCACTAACAAAACTTGAAGGATTTAGAGAGTTTCTGTAAAGAGGAGTGGACCAAAATCCCCCCTGACATTTATGCAAATCTGGTGACCAACTACAAGAAACGTCTTACTGCGGTGCTTGCCAACAAAGGTTTCTCCACCAAGTCAGTTTTTTTTTTTCCTGGAGTTTTGATTAATATTTGGTTTCTCACAATAAAATTAAACTACCATAAAAATTGAAGACTGTTCATTTCTGGACATCTCTAGATCTCCAATGAGCAAAAGTACATATTCTCCTGGTACTCCAGCTTCCGCCCACAGTCTACAAACATGCACATTAGGTTAATCTGACATTCTAAATAGGCCGTAGTTATGAATGGCTGTCTGTATCTCTGTGCTAGCCCTACAGTGGATTGGTGACCTGTTTGTGGTGTACCTCCAGGCAACCTTGAATTGGATATACAGAAGAAAATTAATGGATGGATGATATACACTGTGCAAGACTTCAGAGACACAAGCTTTAACAGAAAATCAATGGTAAAAAGTATGGCAGTGCTGTCCCCACTGCATAATTAACAAATTCATTATGAAATAAAATCACTGCAGCCGTAAAAACTAACAACAGCAAATGACAAAAAAGTTTAAATTACCATACCATCATTATACACTATAAATTGCTTTCAGATCACTTCAGTAAGACAACTTTCTGTAACTTTAGAGAAAAACATTATATGACTCATTCATCCTCCTAGAAAAAAAGCCAAAAGCGCCATTGTTCACTTCAGAAAATTCTGCTGTATGGACATAATGGACATTACTCAGTTCCTAGACTCAGTGACTACTTGTGATTTTGTTCAAGGAAGTTTCAGCATTTATCAAAGTTACATATACTTAAAAGATGAATATAGCATACCAGTAGGAAAAATAAAGAAAAGCTATGAAGAAGTGAGCAAACATGACTCTTTAACATTAGTCATGCTGCAATTTATAAGTTTACTAACATCTGCATGCTTAATATCACATCATGTGAGCCTATATATAAATGTAACTTTGCATTTGTCAGAGGAACAATGTGCTTCGTCTTTTAAAAGCTTCAGTTTAGCTTTAATTAATGTTCTGTGAAGCTCTGTAAAAATACTCTATGATACATAAGCTAACAAACACTGATGCAGAGCAACGGTCATTCGGAAGTTTTTTTTTGCATTAACATTCTTCTCAAACAGGCTTCCTGTGAATAAATGTTCAGGCCTCTAACCAGAAAATACTACTTTGGTCACTCAGAAATGAATATTCCTGAAAGGCAATGCCATAAAATCATAAACAAACCTTTTAAGATAAAAATAATTAACCACATGAGACCACTTCCTTTCTCACAGCAGATGACCAGTAAAATAAAGGGACTAGGGTGTGAAATGGTACAATTACAGTCCATATGGCACCGGTACTAACATCTGCCTGTTTTTCTGAGGCAAGTTTGAGGTGCTCAGTGTGACATGGGGAGGTTTTTATTGAGCCAGTATGCCATTTTGGGAAAATGGGAGGTGGGGCGGGCCAATAACTGTTGCTGCAGGAGCCACCGGGGACACCTGACATGCTGGATTAGTTGGCTGAGCGTTCCTCTGACACTTTTTGTCTGCTCTCTGTCCATCAAATACAATGTGCACACACACACACACACACACACACACACACACACACACATGCTGTACTATGTGATGCACCCAGACAGATGCATGCACTGTTACATGTAGAATCAGACATGGACCACAACACCCACAGACACATAGACTCCCTGAGGACTACAAACATCACTTCGTGGGACGTCAGGAGACGTGTTGCTTAGCCGCTGAATGTGCCTGACCCGTGACGACCACATTCGCTGTCAACATCTTGTCTCTCCAAATCATCACCTCGAAATGGCCTTCTGTTTAAAAGCTTGCTGCTGGCCAGCCCGGGCTTTAATAAAGGCTTTATGAGTAAAGTGATGCAAAATCTTCAGTAATCTCCAGACATTTTGGGCTGAGGCCACTTATAGTGCACCTAAATGTGTTTTTGTCAGAATAAGATACAGAGAGGAAATCGGTCACTGCCTTTTTCACGAGGAATGATGGCTCTACATTCTCTATTTTACCTCCACCTTCCTTGTGGCCTCATCCCCTGGGAGCTTTTACCAGGCCATGGTTTAGAGTCCCAGGCATCCCACGTGTAACTCTCTATATGCACACAATGTCAGACAGGGTTCAGAACTGCAACATTATGCCGAGGAGACTGCTTGATATGGGTCACAAAAGTCCCTCTGGGGAAGGGGATTTCACAGGAAAGTGCACTTCCTTGTTTTGTTAGAGGGACCAGACAAATATGGTACCGGTATCATCCAAGAGACACACCATTGCAGGCATTTTTCATGACAACTTGTTCTATTTTTCTCGAAATCTGGTTTACAACGACAGCATAAGATGACATAAGTTTTCTGCTGGGACAACATAACAATGACACTGCATAATGTAAGCATCAAGAAAATGAAGTAGGTTTGAATACAGTCCCAAACCGTGAGCATAAACTATTTTGTCCTATTTAGAGAATCAGAAGATGTCTAAATCTCCAATCTGGGTCATGGGAACTTGTTTCAACAGGGGACCTCCTTTTTCTTTTTCTACAAAAATATAAGATCACTTTCTCTCTCCCTTTATCCACCTCACGTGTCAGTTAGGAAGTTGCAATCCCAACACATCCTTCACTCACTGTCTCTCTCTCTACATACTCCTCCACCCATCTGTGCCTAAGCCTCATCCTAACTTTTGCTTTCTTGATGTGTAACATGTCTATGTCCCTAGGACAAGCCCCCCCCCCCTCAAGCAATATGATGATGAGTACATCATTGAGCAATCAAATGGGTATCAGAGCAATCAAAGCTGGCACCCAAAAAAAGGGTAGAGTGTAATTAGCTCACATAAATGAAACAAACCTATTCTACAACCAGTTAGGCCCCACCCCGCTACCACCCACACGACCCCTCTCATCTTATCCTTTTCCTTTCCTGAGTCTTCATGACCTCCTAAAAGTTCCAGCCCCTGGCAGACGAGCACAAAACTCATCAAATAAACTAACAAACAAAAACAAAATAACACTCTTCAATTCTTGATTAGCACAGGAAAAGGAAAGAAATGTTTGATGAGGACAACAACCGCGACAAGGAGGGCGGAAGGGAAGAGGAATAAAAAGAATACGATATGGGATGTGCATTAATGTTTCTTGATGAAACAAAACACAGATTCGGGTGATGACACTCACTTGCCAATGTTAACAGGCTGCTCAGCTGTTATTTTCCGAGCGGTTTGCGCTATTGTTAGATGAAGGCTCCTTTTTGGAGTGTGTGCTGTTGTGAAAAGGGCTGCATTTCCATCATAATAACAACTGAAAAGAGTGAACTGTCACACGGCACTTCCTTTTCTGGCTGTGATGCATTCCCCTCAGTCTGGCCTTGCTGTGTTGATGGATGAGCGAGAGAATATGCTTCTCTCAATGCCAAAACAAAGCTTCAAAATATGGGATCACTGCTGTGACAGAGAATGTCACAGTCCCACTGCTCTATATGTCAACAAGAGTAAATATCATGACCACATTAGCGGCGCTCTCCCTGCATTTTGAAACAATGATGATACATAGACAGTTCTTTTAGACAACAGGAATAGAATGCATCGACTTCAGCATGGGTGGAGGTTTGCACACTGGACAGCGTCAGTGTGGAATAAAAACACTGGTTATTCGTTTTTAACATGAGACAGTCCTGCGTGGTATTGCGTAGTCATAACGGGAACACAAAATGTCTTCCTTTGAACAACCATGAACAAAGGGGAAACACACTGGAGAGAGAAATTGAGGGGGAGCTTCAGCATAACCAAAAATAACTTCATATTCCAGACTGAAATAGAATACTATGATTATGGTTAAACAAAGAGTGGGGGAATTAGCACACTCCCAACAGTGACTCATCGGGTGTTTGCCCTCGTTTAAATGATGTTGCACCCGTGTTTATCTTGAAGCAGAGGCTTGAGTTAAAAACACCTCCACGCTTTCCCAGCTTGAGGTTTCCTCCCTGTTTATCCTGCCTAAAAACCTTGCTCACCAACCATACGTGGCTGGCATACTCACGTTCGGCTGGCCTCCATTCACTGCTGGCTTCACAGTGCCAGGAGCTACAATGGCAGACTAACCACAGAGAGCCGGTTGCGCTTAGATGAGGACTGCTTGCCTCGGGAAGGCTGTTTGGCTCTTCCTGCCTTTTAGACCAGAACTGGACTTAATCACCAGGAATAATGCAAGCAGTCTCTAAATATGAATGTCCTGATAAATAAAACAGAATGTGTGTCTTTAAGGGAGAAAAAAATCCCATCACTTTTAGTTGCACATGGGTGGTGGGGCTAAAGTAATGAATATTTCATTTGCAAAGCTCCTTCTTTCTCTCTCCACTGTGTTGCCCGGCTAATCGGAAAATTCAGACCTGTGAAGGATCTAATCCAATACTGACAGCTTCCTCCCTCCCTCAGTCCCTAGATCAAGCCCACTGTTCCTACCTGAGGGGAAACGTTCAATGACGGGCTGGTTGTCCACCTGTAGTGTGGCGTTTCCACCACTGCGTGTGAATCGCACCACATGGTATTTGCCGTCGCTCACCATCACCGCGCTCTCCTCGATGGTTATATCGTCTGTTCCCACGTTGAAGATCACGCCGACCTTTCCCCGTTCCTGTAAACAGAGTTTGATGCGATACACGGTCAGACACCAGCATGCAGTAATAATTAAGAAGGTTCAAGCATATATACATAAAACATGACATGAATTGGAAACTGATTGGAAGTGGAAAAGCTTGTCAGCGGTCTCTTTCTCATTAACTAACGAGTATTTGGTTAACTTTTTAGATTACGCTCTCATTGTCCATTGCCCCGTCCCAACATCTGGTTAGAAATAGACTCCGGCAAAATTCATGTATTCATGGATGTGATGAATTGACAAATATAAATATAAATATTTTAAACATTCAGCTTTAAGTAGGGTAGCTGTGGCTCAGGTGGTAGAGCAGGTCATCTACTAATCAGAAGGATGATGGTTCAATCACCTGCCTGTTCCAGTCTGTATGCATCCTTGGGCAAGATACTAAACCCTAAGTTGCTCCCAATACGTAGATCAGGGTGTGAATGTCTGTGGATGTTAAAAACGCTATTAAGGTGGTCATTTAAGTTTGTGGCCACTGTGCTGTTTAAGCAGTGGCTTTAGAGATGTCTGATGATTTATAGATTCGCTGGAAAAAATATCTCAACAGCTACTCGGCAGGCTGCCAAAACATCAGTGTTCCCAATAGTATCAACCGTTTATCCACCATCATGAACCAGGGACTAATATTTTAATTTGACCAGTGCTTTCCATCCTTTTATTCTTTCTGGTGTTCAAGATAATTGGTATTTACAACAGTTACTTATGTTACCCAACGATACCCCGTTGAGCGTAGCTAGATTCCAATTGGCACTGCATAATGAGGGAAAAAAATCGTGTCTTTTGTGTTTGAGAATGAATTACACTGACTGAAGCAATTGAGTTATCAACTAAGCAGCAGTTACCCTGCACAGTTAAACTGCAGTCAACCAGCCGTGTAACAATCCATGCTAATACACTAATACTGTTGTTCCTTTGTTGTCCTTTGGCAAAAATCAAAAGATATTTTTCTTCAGTCAACACAAAATGGCCCGACTGCCTGAAGTCTGATGACACTCAGAGCGTCAGATCCCACACATACCAGCCTGGTAAGGGAACAGAGTACTTGCTGAGGACTCAGGCACCTTTAGTATTCATCAACCGGGTGACCCCCCCTCCCCTCTCCCATCTATTAGTGTTGACAGCCGCCCACTGCTTCGAGTTTATTACAGTCAACCGCCTACTCCACTCTCTTCTCCCGCCATCTCTTTCCTCTCCCTCTGTGGTTCCTGTCCTCAGTCCCAGGAAAGGTCAAAGTCATTTACAGAGTTACAGTCTGCCAGAGAGCCATAGAACAAGGGTGAGAGAGAGAAAGGGAGAAACAGAGGACATATCAGACAGCACCACTGCATGCCAGTTGTCTGTCTGACTATAAAACCTCTGTTACACTTTTGCCCAGCTGTAAGACCCTGCTCTGGTAACTGTTGCCCATCCTATAGACAGCAACACTTCCCGACTGTCACAGCAGGTCAAGCTCATTTGCCGGTGGGGTCACGTTTGCACACTGCTATCTCCTCACTGCAGTTACAACTTCATTGATTCCGTTACCTCATTAGGTATGTGCATTTATTTTGCCACTTTCCATATGCCAAGATATTCAGAGGTGAACCTGTGGCTTTTGCTTGCAGCAGTTTTCCATTATTCATGGCTGATTAAGTTTTTAAAAAAAAGAAAATAACACACCCCTAATGTTAACAGATCTCAAAATAGCAAGTTAATTGAGTAAATAAGTGCAAAGGTTGTACAGTAAGTTAATGATCAGTATAATCAGCCAAATTTATGTGCATCTTAACTGCTCTTTGCTGCTGTGTAAAGTTGTTATAGTTTTCAGCCAAGGCCACGTTATCGCCACGCACCGATGTCAGCCGTGATTAGGGTATTAATTGAGCATGCTCAAATGGCGGCGCAACATGCTGGTTGTGATTAATGCTTTGCGGGGATCAGCAGAAGATAAGACACAGTTGAACAGCCAGAATAAGCAAAAGGAATCAGTGTGGAACACAACAGGAAGCAGAGCTCAGCTGTCCTACACGATCCTCCTAATGAACCTAGATCTGTATGAAATTGATGGACTACTCTATAGATGGACTCATTCTGCAAGGAGGCTTGAATGTCTCAAATGGCAAAGTGCTTCCAGCTTCTCAGCCATTTAATCAATTGATTCATGTTATAGACTGACCCTCACAGTCTTCCTGCCTGCTCTCTTTGTGAATGCCAAAATCCACTATGCTGCAGATCTGAAGACACCAACATGAATACTGTCATAGAGCAATTAGTGAGGTACACAAGAATAAAGATTTAATCAAAGCTTTCAGCACTGATACCATTTAGATATTGCAACCAAAAAAACTAAATGGAGAGGGTGAGTGAAATGCTTTTGGATCTAGCGGAAATGCCAGGATCATCTCCATTACAGCCCACGCACTAGGAAGCTTAGAATAATCATAACACCTTGCTTGGAGAATTAATTCAATTTGCAAGGGCGAAGCAGAATGAATCCATGCTATTACAACTGAAAAGCAGAAGGGAGTGAATTTGAGTGATATTTACAGAGAGATTAGCATTTGTGTTCCGCAACATTAGAGTTCTTCCCGGTGCTGAGGGAATGTATCGAGCCCATTACGGTGGGAAGCCGCTGGGAACCAGTGCTTTTTTAAAAATGATTTTAGTGTAGCAGTAATGACATTTTAATGGCCGTTTCCCTTAAGCGAACATATCTCTGGAAACAGAAGGAAAAGAAAAACTCTTTGAATGACTGGGAGCAGTCAAGCCTGCAACATTGAAATGAAGGGACTAGTAGGTAACTTACAATAAACCCTGGCTGCTCTTTAAACACCACAGCTTCTCAACGACTGCTTAGCAGCCCTTAATCTGCTGTAGCTGTCAGCTAATGTCAGGAGCAAGAATGTTACGTTTTCCACTTTTATCTAGAGGTTGGCCCATCTTACTTTTCTTTCTACGGGTAAATCGGTAGCACAGGGAGCAGGTCCGCGGTAGACTGGAGGGAAGGAGCTCTACTTTATGATCAGATGTATTTTCAATTACATCTGATCTGCCTGAAGAAGACAGGATCTGAGTTACTGAGATTCAATTAAATATTCAAAGATCTACAATAGCGGAGGGGGTTGGACGAAATACCTACAGAAAGAATTAAGTTTCAACTTTAACCAAAATCAGTTTTGGTGCTGAGGCATTGAGTTTCACAGAGAAAGGTTTCATCTGGGGACAAGAGAGCTATTTAAAGAAAAAAAAATCAAAGATTTCCTCTCGAATATTATATTACTTTAAGCACAAACTTGCTGTTTTTGCCAAATATCTGAGATGTTTACCACTGCACAAACTGCTCATCAGTTTCCCACACAGTAAACTGATAGAGTTTAGCTACCAAAACCCCCCCAGAAAAAAAAAGTTTTTGTAATCTTCTCATTAGAGTCTCTCCTTCCTTGTTCTCAAAGACAAAAGAAAATTGACTTTGGAATTCTGCACGGCAGCCAGCGCAAGAGCAGTACGGAGTGCATTTCCGTCTGAAATATTTCAACATGACCTTGCGGCGTGCGAGAGCGCGTCGAGGTAAACGCTGCTGTCGGGAGTGGAATGAGAATGAGGCAGAGGCTGCAGTCGGCGTGTATGTGTGTATCAGGGTTATCAGGCAGCCTCAGTGAGCTCTCGCTGATCACGCCAAACAGAAAAGGAAGAGCGAGAGGAGGAGGAGGGAGGAGGAGCAAGGGGCAGAGAGAAATGCTGTGTGATAAAAGGACAGTGGGAACCTTGATGATCCTCTGGGGCCTCAAGGTGCTTTGACATCAAAGCTCCTTTTGAAGGTGTCAAGATCTTGTTCTTTCTTTTGCTCACATGCTGGTAGTCAATTAAGAAAAGGAAAAACAGACAAAAGGGGAATGAGAAAGCATTTTTGAAGGATTTGGTTCTTTGTTTCATTTCTTCCTTGCCTGCTCAATCATCTCCTTTTCCAACACACCCTACAGCTTCATCTTTACACACATCTGCTACTTAACGTATTTGCATTTCCTCAAAGTCTTTCTGAATCCCCCCCCCCTTAGATCTGATACATAAATGCTAAACAGGCAAGTTAGAAAGAGGAAACAACAGAGATGCAACTGCTGGAAAGTGGATTCAGCAAGACTGTGGCAGAGACAGTTGCAGTTGTTTAAGGGTATTTTGCATTTTGCTGTATCAACTTGCCTGGAGAAATTGTTTTTGAAACACGGCTGACCAGTTCAGGGATTTGCTGGTTTGATAGATTTCATATTAATACTCCTCTGGCTGTTGGAAATGCAAACGATTCATCAGCTTCTTTCTCATTTGCTCAATAAGGATCTATCATAGGCTGTATCTGCTTGAGCCTAACTTGACATGCCACTACAAGTGTGCAGAACTGCAGTATTTATTAGCTTATGAATCAGCCAGTAGAGCAGCATGGATAAAAAAAAAAAAAAAGAATGATAAATTGATTTTTACTGGGCGCCCAAAGAAAAAGCAATCAATTCTTATATGTTTATGTACACAAATATTTGACACATCCATGTGGTGTATGACAGCTTAATATTTCATACAGCGTGACCTAAGCATTTTAACGTATTTGCAAACTCTGTGCATTGATGTAAAATTCCATACGCTATTTACAGTTATAGACTTATATTGGTGATTTTTTTTAAATATCCCACTGACTTCTGCAAACTGATACCCCATCACGTGGTATCTCTGCATCTTCCTCATGAGTTTAATTCCTGCGCTAATTCCTGGCTAATCAGCTTGTCAACATGTATGCATAATGCCTGTGAGTGCAGATCCGCTGTGGCATCTGCTACAAGGAGAACAGTATAGTGGGGCTAAGCTTCCACTTAGAAACTGCAGCGTTATGTAAGGAGGAATACGTGGTTGCATAATATGTAGACTTCTAGCCGGCTAAATCATCCACTGTCCATTTACTGAATGTCTTCAGAGTATCTTCGACAGAAAGAGGGAATTGCTGAGGGCCAGCAGCCATTTCGAATCAGTAAACTGCTCTGTAGTGCACAGATTTCACGTCTTCCGTTATTATCAGTCACCTCAAATGACACAGCGCTGTTACAGACGGAGCTACATGTGTCATTTTGATTTGGTTTATGTTGGAAAAAGAGGAGGGCTGTGGCAAACAGTCAATTTGCAGAGAAGACATGGTTTCTGTTGCCACCTTCTCTCCGTTTCTACTCAGCTAACATATTTGTATGTGCTTGCCATGGTCTCTAGCAGTCACCTTGAGCACCTCATCTTAAAGGCACTTCATATCCTCTTCGATCTCCAACTCCTCCTTTTCTTTACCTCACTATTTCCAGCAGTGGTCATGGCTATCGGAGCACATTTGCACTGCAAATGATGAGTGGCCACTCTAACGGTGAATCAGAGCTCATTGAAAAATCAATGACTTAGACAGATGTGATGTGAGTGCATGTATATATATATATATATATATATATACACAGTGGCTTGCAAAAGTATTCGGCCCCCTTGAACTTTTCCACATTTTGTCACATTACAGCCACAAACATGAATCAATTTTATTGGAATTCCACGTGAAAGACCAATACAAAGTGGTGTACACGTGAGAAGTGGAACGAAAATCATACATGATTCCAGACATTTTTTACAAATAAATAACTGCAAAGTGGGGTGTGCATAATTATTCAGCCCCCTGAGTCAATACTTTGTAGAATATTTTCTAGAGACTGAGATGGATTCATGGAACATGATTCGTCATACACCAACATGTAAGTTACAGATGATCACAAATTG
>VVHJ01030338.1:3599-14475 GCA_015107715.1 Tylochromis polylepis
GGACACACAAAAAAAAAAAAAAATATGGATAACGAATGCATGACGTTCAGGAACGGGCGGACTATAAAAGTTAACGCTTTCATTCACCTCCCCCCCCCTCCCCCGCTCTTTCTCAAAGCCGTGATGACGTAGGTGCAGGTTGAGCTCCTGTATGGAAGAGAGCTCCCTGTTTCTACAGATTCTACGTTATTTCCGCAACTGTGCCGTCGTTGAGTCGATATACTTTGCATGTTAACAGCCTAGCCCTCCTTCTCTCAATCCCCACGCCCCACCCGGTGACTGTGAAGAGTTACTTTTCTTTCCTATTTATTTTATTAAATATTTTTCTCCGTCACATGGGCTTTCAGGGTTCAATGTGAGCTGTTGACTCCGCACGGGCTCTTCTTCTTCTTTTTCTTCTTTTTTTTTTATCAATATGGAGGTTTAAAGGAGGGGAAACGCAGAGGGATTCCGCATCTTTCTCTCTCCGTCTCCTCCTCTGCTGTGGAGCCTCAGAAGATCATGCAACACCTTAAACCATGGCGAGCTCTGCTCCTTCTGACGGTGCTGTACCAACCAGGGATCTGTGATAAATACGGTAAGACCATGATAGAAATGATAGTGGAGCGGTAATCATCGCAAAATACACTCCTGGAATATCCTCGCAGTTTGATGTTAGCAGATGACTTTACCGTGGTGTCACCCTTTCAGGATACTTTATCCTCTTTTTTTTTGGTTCTGTAATGAATTCCTTTCTTTTATTAGACTCTTCTTATCGTTCAGAAACGGACTGAGAGATGGGCTGTATGTGTAAATACACAGGATGGCTGTTTAATGAGATTAAACACGGGCAGAGGAGAGATGGAGGATGCGGGGAGTAACAGGGAAAACAAAACAGTCTTAACAAAGAGGGTTTTTTTTATTTTATTTTATTTTATTTTATTTTTGCTTGTGATGCATTAAGGGATCATTTTAGGGGACTATTACACTAATACCACTCTGACGCTCCTTGTTGGGCTCATGCTTTTATTTATTTATTTTCAGGCTATCAAGAGAGACAAGAGAGTAGGGAGCTGCCAAATCCACTTGTTAATGAATAACGCCCACACTATTGTGTGTAGGCTCTACAAAACAAGATGAAAAGTAAACTACAGGGGTATATACATGTACATCATTAAACTAACTAAAGCTGTACTAAATAATATGACAGAAAAGCACCTAATTCAACTTCAATGAATATTTTGTTTACTGGGCTGAAACATGTGAAACCAGTTAAACATTTCCACTCAGTAGAAACGATCGTGGCATTAGTAAAATAGTCCCTGTTATTTCTATAACAATGGTAGGAGTACAGTTTCAGCTTTATAATTTCAAATTGACGGCAGCTGGGTTGGGTGATGAGCTTAGTTCTTTTAGTAGATTGATGCACTGTCTGTGTAACATGAGCTGGTGGAGATTTGTGATGCAGGCAGTGAATTCAGGGAGTAATTCAGAATTAAGATGAAAAAAGCAACTGTTTTTTTCCCCCTCTGTCTTCGTCTCTCTGTTGTGGGCTTCTGACAACAAACACAAGAGCAACCCAGAAACAGTTTGTTACAGTTTACACACGTATACACATGATGGCATGATAGAGCTACTTACATATAAAAGCTCTATAAAATAAAATTTAAAAAATCAACACAGAATGTTGGTGTGTTAGTTCTTGCTTTTGAAAATGTCATTAAAATGAACAATGTGAATTGTAAAACCCAAAGAATAAGAAAGCGTATAAACCGAAAGAACAATGAAAAGCCGTGCTGCTCAAATTTCAGCACCATGGAGAGAAACCAGTAACCACTGTTGCTTCCCTTTGTCCATTCATCTGCTAACACCTCTTCTTTCCTTCCAGCTCTCTTCTTTCACACATGCCTCCTTCCATCTGTTCATTTGATGAACAATCCATCCATATGTCTGACTGTCCGTCCTCTCGCAGACCGTATGATGTTCAGTGTCTGAGTTGCTCCACTCAGTTATTTCTCTCATGCCCTGACAAAACAAACACTGTTTAATAGGTCAGGTTTCCTCAGAAAAGCTAATGGATTCACTGGGATCTTTGAGATACATTACTTTGCTCTGGTATACATTTTACTGTCATATATATATATATATATATATATAACAATGAACATTATTATCACTATAAAAAGGATATGTCTGATATTTTTGTAATACTAACTCCCTCTAATCTGTGGATGTGAGGAAGATGATTTATTGTAACTGCCCACAGAAAGTTTTACAGTGAAATCATAACAGCTGAATATATAACATGCAAACGCATGCAGCAATATCTTCAGATATTCAGATATTGAAGGTCTTTCTTTGTGTTGGACAGGAACTATACAATAAAAAATAAATAAATAAATGAGAGCCATAATTTAAAATCAACTTTAGACATTTTTTTTTTAATCTGTTGTTTTGTTTTTTTAATTTGGGTATTTACTTTCAATTATGATGAAGTGTATGTCAGTCCTTCTGCAAGCCCCTGCAATTACACAGATACTTTTTTATTCGGTGAGTGTTGCGCATGTATATTTTTATTTTTGCCAAAGCTTACTTCAGGTAGTGACCACCATCTCTCCTACGGTGGGTATGTTGACGTCAGTGCAACGCAAACACATCTTTGGCTTATTGTTTGTGAAAGACATCCGGTTTGTATTCACAGTTGTAAGATTTTGCTTCACTAATGCTACTCATTAAAAGAAAGTTTCAGGGCTTCTCAGCAATACAAAATCCATGCACTGTGTGTTTGCAGTGTGTCTGTTTCTAAGCAGTGAGTCATTTTTAGGTACTGCGTCATTTCATTAAAAGGTAGAGAAAATAGTTCTCATTCTTTGCTCTCTAGTCGAGTTTGAGTTTTTCCGACGGATTCATCCAGCCAGCTAGATTACTGACATATTTGAGATATAATTTTGCATGTACACACTCTGTCCCACACATGTACCTAGAATTATTTTTTTTTATTTTATTGATTTCGTATTATTGTCTGCAAAGGGATCCAAGCATTGACGTAGAAGAAAAAAGACAGAAAGCTGGGGCGAGTTTTCTCATGCATATTCTGCTGGGTTAGATTCCTATCTATCGCCAGCCACCTGCTCTTTCCCACACTGCCATACCTTCCAAGGTCTTACTCACTGACCTAAAAAAAGAAATAGTGTAACAACTAAAATACCCCAAAATATATAATGAAAGCGTCATTATTTGCACCCATGTTCAATCACAGTGTCATCTGTTAACAAATATGCATTTTATACCCACAAAATTTAAAGGTCATGAACATTTTGTCTTCAGCCATGCTTATCAAATGAATTTGTTCAAACACAGATATCATTGTAACTGTCATTTCATCAGAAAATGCAAATAATAACACAGTACAGTCATACAGTTTTAGTCATTTATTTTTGGGGTTATCTGGGTTAAAGGGGTGATTAAAATGCCATTATGTAAGAGGGTTATTCTTATGTAAATAATAATTGCATTTACTTTTATTGACATCCATAACATTTGTATATAAAAGGCAAGGTGACAATAGTGGGTGCTTGTGTTATGGTTACCACTAAGCCCAGGTTAAGCTCACTTTGTCTCATTTCCGCCCTCTGAATGTGCATTTAAGGCAGTCGTTTCCATGGAAATTACTGTAAAAGATTTTACTCTGGGTGCTTGTTAACCTTCTGTTTGTGTTTCTGTCTCAGGTTGCCTGTTTGAGCGAAAACTGTGCACTAGGGATCAGTTCTGCTCAGATGGTGAGTACGCCACACACACGTGCACAGACAAACACACACAATCAAAGACGATGTTCTTGAACTTGTTAAACTTTTAAGACAGACCACTTTCTTAATCTTCTGTAACACTACAGCATACTAAATTATAAGCCCTCGATGCTAGGTGCACACAGATGCTGACACAAAGACTGCGCATAGACTCATACAAACACAAGTCAAGGATTTTTGCTCTCTCTACCTTATTTACCACAGATTCTCAGTCACCTGCCCCTCTCCTTTTCCTCATTTTAAGCCCCACCCCTGTCCTCTGTCTCCATAGCAACACTGACATCACAGTGAGGTCGACACCCCCACAGTTGTTGTGCTAATACAGTGATGAGTCACTGACACACACACTTACGTCCTTCCCCGTGGAAGCTTCACTTACGCACACGCACAACCATTGGACAGAATACTAAATGGATGAGCTGCCCAGGAGCAGACACAGAGACAGATATCAGCGTGTCTGACAACACTGGGAGAAAACAGTCCAAGTGGATATAATGTGCCCTTTTTCTTCTTCCTATTGATCTCTGTACCACCTCAAGAACCTACTAAGCAAAATAAGCTGTAAACTGTCCGTGTTTGTCAGACACCAAGATTAATTGTCCTAATTCTTGGCCAGCATAGCTCCTGTAACACCTAACTAAATCACAACACATAAAGAATAACAGCAACTGTGTTGAGTTTAGATGAAGACAACAAGGAGCAATAATAAAATGATTAAAAAACATTAAGGCTGTATCTTCATTAACTGAAGCAACACATCTCTGTTTGTGTTCAGAATAAAGAACTTGGATGACATTTTTCATATGCTGGTAGGCAGCAAGGTGATAATATTTAGTTAACTGCTAACCTTGTAGTAGCTGTAATGCCCTATTTATTTATTTATTTATTTGACCTTCTAATGTACAATCCACACAGGCTTCGTTGTAGTTATATGAGCCTAGCAGTTTTTGTTAATCTTTGAGACTTTGATATTTTATACTAGGTTCAGTCACTAATAATGTTTTCAATAAGTTCAGTGATTACAAAGCTGCTGGACTCCAAGAATAAATCAAAAGACAAGGTTTGCATTCTCTAGCTTAACTTAAATAACTACAAGATGAGTGAATGTGACTTTTTAAAAACTGAACAGAACAAATAATTTAATGATCCGCAAAATGCTGTTTATTGTTTCAACCCAACACTAATCAGAGACTTATGGGCTTAATCTATGATGTCCTCTGAGGTTTCACCAAGGCTTCGGTGCATCCACAATCACCCCTTGAGCAGTAATTACTCTAATAATGTCTGCTCACTGTAGAACAGTCTTTTATATGGTTGCAGTAAATCTAAAATCTTCATGAATTATTGTAATGAAGTCCTCTTTTCACCTTCAGTACTGCTGTGGGCCTACCGTGAGAAGGAACAATGATTGTATCTTACTGCATTCTTTTTAGTGTGTTAAATGAAACACCTTCTTTCAGATACTTTGAGTTTGTGCCTGTGACAGGATGAACAAGCTGCTTTATTCTGCATGCATTTGCAAGAAGTAGTGGAGTGTGCAGTGACACATTTTGCTCTGCATGATTCAAGTTTTTATGCTGAGGCCTGTAGTTTTTATTCATGACAGTCTCTTCCAGAAAGAAGTGTTTTTAGGTTTACCAATGATCCCTATGATTCTTAGAATTTCTCACTCTGTTTTCCCCTCAGTTATTGGTCTGGTTATCATATTGTGAAGGGTCAGTTAGACTAGTAGCTTATGCTGTTGGAAGCATTACCAGTGTAATGTAGGAAGCATGTTAAAACCTCTTTGTATATAGGTATTGTAACCTGACCTTGCATCTTTGCTGGTTAATGTGTAACAACACAAGTCTCCTGAGGAAGGTTTAGAGGTTTCCTATATTATACTATATTATGGTGCTATAAATGTGAGTGAATGCATATGACCTGATGATAGGGCTGAGCTTGTGCTTTTACATGTATGATTAGGGTCAAACTATCAAATCATTATTTCAGCTGGCTGTTTTTTTTTTCTGTTTTATTTTACCTTATTTGCCAGAAGCATACCTGGAATGAAAACTGCATGAGACGAGTTTCACAGCTTGATTATTGCTAAGCATACTTTTGTTCCAAGGATATAAATAACTAATACATGTTTTTAATCACAGTGAATATATTGGGGGGATTTATTGGGAGTATTTTTCTTAATGAGATCATTTATATTGAATGTTACATTTCTCATATTGTCAGATTCTTTTGGACAACAACACAGAAATTGATATCCTATGTTCCCTGCACAAAAAATGAGATCTACCAAAATAACCCGAGCTCTCAAACTAGTCCCAATTCAATCAAGCCAGGCAGTTTGATGGCTTCTCTTCATTTGTCTTCAATTCTGCCTTCTTCTTTCTGTCATCAGTCCATTCACCAGGAATAATAACAGCTTTATACTCTACTAGTACAATAAACTGCCAGGATGTCACTTCATCAACATTAACAAATTTACAATTTGATGATGTGTTTTACAATCATTATGATGAGATATGTATTTATATGATTGTTTTCCTTTAGTGGTCTTGGTGGGGAAACATATACAAGTTTGTATCTTTATTTCTTTATAATAATATTTAAATTCTGCATCTCTCATGGGATTGTAGATTTCTTAAGTAAAATTGTGACACAGCACAAGACTTAGGCTATTTTTTATCTTATGAAACATTTTCTTCAAAAAGGAAACTAATAAAAACACAATAGAATATTTATTCTTTACTATAGTTAATGGTAAAATAGAGTGAAAAGTCTCATAGTAAAAGTCTTAAAGAAATTCTGTTTTTTGTTTGTTTTTGTTTTTACATCTGTCCAGCATACAACCTCAGTAATTCACAGCATTTTTAACTGCTCTGATGTCAACCTTAACTCAAAGTGTTGTCTTGGCTTGAATCAAAGATTATAATGACTGTGTAGGTATCATTTCTTTATCTTTTATGAATGTTTTCTTTTCGGGCAAAAAAACATCTTTTAAATCAGTATCTGACCTGACACAGTGCCTGTGCAACACTTTCTACACTGCTTGTGACTTTTCATTTGAAAAAATAAAGGCTGGGCTGTTTCATACAAAATGTGTGGCTATAAAAACACCATAATCCTCTCTAATCTGTTCACTAAAACAATTCACTATCTCAGTGTGGCAAAGCGGGTTGTGTGAGATTTAGCTGGTGTAATGGCTGTGGTGACTCATCAGTGCACCAGTTAAAGCATAGCCTGCTCGGTTTTATCTTTATTCCTATCACATAGCAGTTCAGCAATCTAGGTCCTAATTCACTGAGTATACAGATTAGAAACCCAAGCCTTCTATATCTGATTTAGACTTTTCACAGCGTTTCATTTGCAGTAAACTTACCCAAGTGAGTTAGATACTGACAAAACTCTAACCTACACTTTGTTATCAGTAGCTTCACTCAATCTGTGTGGAGGATACACTGTTTTATGCACTGATTCCAGACCTTTTCCATGTAACCCAAACTTTTATTTTAACAGTTTATTTATTATTTATAGGGATAATTCCTTATATTGCATTGCACTGATTACCTAAGTGCAAGTGCAGCAAATACTAACTTTGTTAAGATCCCAATAATTTATCTCAGAGCAGATCCATGACGATGCATGCAGTTTATGATAACAAAGAGAGAAAATTGTCCACAGGTGATCCTGAGAATATGCTACTAATATTTCTGTTGCCATGAAGGTACCTGCAAATTAGCGACTTCAAATTTTCAGAAGCACTTACACACACAGATGGCGACAGGAGCTCTTCAAAAGGATTGTGACAAGTGTGTGGGCTGTACTTCATACCTATGACTCACTGCTGTGGGCTAGTGTAGTGTGGGCCACCATATGAATTACAGCTATGACTAAATAACCTCAGAAGCAGTGTCAGTGGAACCATTTGTATTGAAATGTATACGGTTAAAGCACAAAAAGCACAAAAAACTGAACTTCGCTTAATGTCTTGTGAAATAATGGGATCATTCTCAGAGGGTTATTGAGATATAAAAATATAATAGCTTCTCTAATATGGCAATGTCTTTGTTACGAGGGGAATTCCTCCTGAGGGCTTTTTTTTACACAGCAGACATTTTGAATGAGTAAAAAAGTTTATGCTTGCTCCCTTCTGTTCAAGCGTTGCACTCTGCCTTTTTTTGTCATAACTGTAAGCAGACACGGCAGTATGCCGGTGATGCCGTAGTACAACGCGGGGCCTGAGACACAGCTGACATAGCCACATAAAAATTCAGCCAAATTTTTTTACTTACACCTGTTGATTTCCTGCTGCACTGTAAGATCACTGTCAGCTTAGTTGTTGTATCCTGGACCAGGACTCGAGAGGCTGCCCTTGGCAAATTTTGGGTTACATAATTACATTCGTATTCATGTGTGTATTTCAGATGGGTTGTTTGGTCAGTGTCGAAGCTCTAAGCAAGACCAGGTCCAGTACCAGGTGTCAGTTCCTGTTCTGAAGAGGATGCAAGAAGTTCTAAAACAGCTCATGCTAGAAGGTGAGAAAGAACATAATAGAGAGCTAAACATGTTAAAGTGAATACCCACATGCATTTAAAAAGCTGTGATCAAAGAAAAAAGTGCTTTATTCATCCATAATGTCAGCAAAAAGCATCGACATCGGTGCCCCTTTTTCTGTCTGTATTTCTGTAATCTGCACACACACCTTAGTCTTGCACTTTTTACTTACAGCAATTTTTTTTAACTTTATTTCCATCTGTGTGTGCAGGGCTGTCATGGCAGGATGACATCACCCAGTATATTTTGTCAAAGGAGCTGAAAAGAGTTCCTCATACCACAGTTCCCTCAAAGCCAAACACCTCATCCTTGTCTCAGCAAGTATACCTTACTTATTTTGAAATTGACAGAGAAAGATATTGTATATTTATATAACAGATTTAGTCAATTATTTCTCGGTTGCCAGGTCCAAACAGCACTCCTCCCACCACCAAAGTCCAAAGTCGGGGTCCGCTTCTCCTAGTGGCAAATATGTGGACTACATGATTGTTGAGCCGCCTCAGTCCCCACTGCGCATGCAAACAGCATCTATGGACCCATACACATACCGCCAGGTATGAAAACACACACTGCAATTAGCAGCAGCTGGATCTATGTCATTTATAATACCACTTCATTCACAGGTGTAGACATAATTTTGCATATTATATCAGAACTAATGTAAGTGTAAAGCACATACTAATGTGCCACAGTTTACATCTGGTATAGCATATAATGATGTACTGTCTCTGCCAATCACAGCATAGGTACCAAGACGAAGTAGAGAGATCTCTCATGGGTTCAACAGGTGCCTATGCCCGCCCTTCTTCGAGGTCCCAGACCAACCAGAGGGAGCGTGAGCGTGACAGGCAGCTGCTCCTGGAAGCTCTGTCTCTTTACCTGGCATCTGCACAGCCATCTTATCGCCACAGAGGGGCTCCTTCCATGGTTCCTGCAGGTAAAAAAAAATCTAAAAAGAATTACGTTTTTCAGAAAATTTTTAACTAATTCAACACAAAGATAAATAGATATTTTAAAAAAAATATTTAAGTGCATAAACTTAAATTCATAGACTATGAAGTCTCATGCACACTTTCAGTTTCTTGTGCAGAAAATATCCATAGGCATAAAAAAAAAGGTAGAACTCTGGCACACTTTTGGGACAGTCACAAACAATTATCTTTTCTGCTGTACCTGCTTTCATGAGCAGGTCTGCCTTATTATGAGGACTTGGAGTTGGATATACCAGTGGACTATGTGGAAGACTACACCCTAGAGGAGAGGCTTGGTACTGCAGGCAGGCAGCAACCCTTGCAGAATAAGAAAGTTCTTCAGGACTATAGCACACTGTCTGGGAATAACAGTGAGGAAAATGAGTGCAAGCATAATTATATAGCATGAACATAATAAGACACATATTTAAACTATGGATGCACATGCATAATCTGCAGATATGTTTAAAATATGATTAGTGCAAAAATAACGGCAATCCTATCCTGTGTTAGATGACTTGCTCCAAAGGATGTCGGCTGTCTTGCAGAAGTACAGAGTTGATCCAAGAGACCTCAGTCAGGAGCAGCTCTACAAGCTGGCCCTCACACTGCTGCAGCATCAAGGCAAAACTGGCACAGCCCCCCAACTTGGTAATAAACCAAAACAAGAAACCCAAAATACTCCTAATTTCTTAAATATAGAAATATCCTAATCCCTACAATTTCAGCATATGGAACATTTTTAATTTAGCATTTGTGTAAAACAGATTTTCTCTCTATTCATAGATCCAGTTGAAAAAGATCTCATCACCCTCAAGGAAGTATGTTAGCATCTACTGATAGCAGTGATTAAAAATATAATCATAGGTTGTTACATGGGCATGTTTTCTCCTCTCCCCCTTAAACGCAGCTGTTGAAAACAGACAGTGTGTCTAGTAAGCCAGAGAAGCCTGTTCCTGGTGCCCCTGTCCCCTCTATTCCTTCAGTCCAAGCTACACCTTCATCCAAGAGTCCCAGCCTCCCCCAGTCTGGCTCTCAGCCTCCGCAGGCTGCTCCTGCTGAAGCTGGACAAGATTTTAAGGGACAGGGGCTGCCAGTAGTGGAGAGCACAGGAGCCAAAGAGGAGTATGGGTATATTGTCACCAATCAGAGGTCAGCACTTTTAACACTCAATTCTTCTGTTCATAATAAATACGTCTAAAACATGAAAAACAACTTTGTTTGAATCACTAATGATTTGTTTACTGTAGTGATGCTTTAATAAATGCTGTCTAATTATAGCCTGTTGTGTAACGTCAATAGTCATTGTTACATTTCTAAAATAACCCCTGGTCTCCTTGATCTTCTGTGAGGCCACCAAAGGACGCACTGCAACCCAGCGGGTTTTAAAACTTTATTTCCATATCACACATACCTTAAAAACTTCTAGAAGTGGAGGTCCTGCTTACATGCAGCCTGTAAGCAGTCTCGAAAAATCCTTTGTGTGAACACAATATATAGGGCACAGCCCAATCGTAAATTTAACATAAGGTAGAATGCTTGTGTATATGCGTGCACGCCTGCGAGTGT
>VVHJ01030339.1:1164-22917 GCA_015107715.1 Tylochromis polylepis
GTTAGTGAGAGGACTGAATCTTCAGGGTCTGTGAGTGAGGAGGAGCTAAGTAAAGGAGTCAGGAGGAGGATGGAGATGGAGAGGAAAAGAGAGAGGACAGTATCAGGATTAGGGGGCAGTGAGAGGGAGACTGAAGAAAAAGAGATGGATAGTGATGTGTTGGTGCATGTGAGAGCTGATCTTTTTGTTAATGGCCGCTCTTGGGAGCGTGTTCGCTCGGCTCTGAGCACATCTGGACCCCTAAAGCTTCAGTGCAGATACCTGCGTGTGGAAGAGATTTCAGTGCCAAGTATCAGGATCCTGCTAGACCTGCTCCCTCACAGAGGACTTCTGGGCATCGACATTCGCTACAGTAGCCTTGGGGTGGCTGGCTTGGCTGAACTGCTGCCTCTGCTCGCCACATTTCCTGCACTAAAGTCCCTTCACCTGCACTACTGTAACCTGGATTTTCGCCGAGTCCGTCCCAGCCAGTCAGAGGCACTAGGGGAGCTTTCACAGGGTCTGGCACGCTTGCAGGAACTGCGACGCCTCAGCCTCACTGCACTGCGCCTGCCTGGTCAGCTCCGTGTGTTGCTCAGGTATGGCCTGTTTACCTCATTACATTATTTTGTATTTAACCCACTGACAAACACAAAGTCAGGGATTTTTCAAAATGCCATTGGCATTTTTCTTATTTTCTTTACAGTTTAAAAACTAAACCTATAACAGATTAACTAAGTTAACCAGTTATTCAAGATCAGCATTTTGCGTATGTAATAAGTCACTATTTTAAAGCAAATGAGCCGACATCTTTAAAATAATGCCATTAAAGCTAGAACACAAACAATGAAACCTAAAGTGTTTGATGAGGTGACATTATTTAAATGTTTTTTTCTTTCGTCTGTTGTTACAGCTCACTGCCTCAGCCTCTAGAGATCTTGGAGCTGCCCTATTTGTGCCTGAGTCCAGCTGACTTTGCCTATCTGTCCTGCAGTCATCACGCTTCCACGCTGCAGCAGCTGGATCTAAGCGAAAACCGTCTGGATGAAAACACTCTGCCTTCCATTCGCCGTCTCCTCTCCCAGGCTTCGGGCAGCCTGCAGCACCTGTCTTTAAGCGGTTGTGGTCTGACTGATGGCCTGCTGGGGCTCTTGTTGCCCTCATTAGGGGGTTGCTGGGCCCTAAAGAGCTTGGCTCTGGCATTGAACCCGCTCTCCATGGCTGGTCTCATGAACTTGGTGAGGATGGCTGTAAGAATGCGCTCCCTACGACAGCTACTGTACCCCAACCCCCTGGAGGACTACCAGCCAGGCCTTCCCGACCTGCCCTCGAGTGCTCAGCTCTTAGACTGGCCTCTAGATGAAACCTCAGACATCAACCTGACCAGCAACCAGCTCAACCGGGTTCTGATAGACAGTGGACGCTCTGACATCTTTCTGACCTGTGACTTGCTGAATTATGATAAAGACATGGTTGAATAAAGCAGAGGTGCGTCTTAAGCTCATTCACCGACAAACCATAGCAATGTACAGAAGCCTAACAATCGAACTGTCACCTGAGAAATGGTTAGGTATTCTTTTTCTTTTTTTTTAATAGCCTTTTCCCTGTCACTTAGTCTTATGGAAAATGTAATGCATTTAAGCTTTTTCAGTCCAGGCAAATGAAGGTAGCAAGACATTACTACAGATATCCACCAAGGCCCCAAGGGATCGCATTGTTGCCACTCAGCCACTAATTTCTCTAAACAGATTCTGGACGTAAAAATGCTGACTCTGTGGCAAGGGTCAAAGTTTTTAGTATCAGTAGCTTTCTGATCAGTGGCATTTGACGAGTCTTTGATTCTGTGCAGGTAAAGAGTCCATGTAGAGAGCAAAAGAAGGACTGTATTTTTGAAATACATCCATTTGTTGTCACTTTTTGTTAATTAAAAAAAACCAACCATTTAGCTACAATCATAAACGATGACCAGCAGACTGAAATGGAAGTCTTTCCTCAGATATCATCTGGTTACATCAGAAAATTGGATGTTGCCGCCTAAGTCAGCAGGTTAGCCGATGGTTTTACAGATTTCTGAGCCACCAAATCAACAAGTGCAGGTCTTCAGATGAATTTTCTTCCTCTTGAGTTTTGGTTGTTCTAAATAAATGTACAGAATGAGGTGACGACATCTGCTGAAAGGTGACAGACACTAAGCTGTCATTCAGTCAGAACATGCTGCACTAATTTAATAGATTTGCTTGTTGACTTTATAAGTGTTAGCACAGCATAAGTCAGTGCAGGATTTGTACTGGTGATGACTGGTGTTTTAATAATCAGGTTACAGCTGAGATACAGCAAAATACTTTTGTATACAATTCATTCACATAGTGTCTGATCAGCAGATGTATGTGCAACCAAAACTACAGGATAGTTACTGCTTACTATCCTGTTATATCATCATGTTTGTACCTTTTGTAGTCACTAAGTCATGCTCTCTTGTGTCTCTGCTGTTCAAAGTCACATTACTGTGTTCCTTGAATGTTTATTTTAAAATATTTATAATCAAATCTTTTCAGTCACCAGCATTAAGAAATAAGTGTGACAAATCAGCCTTATGTGCATCACAGATGCACTTATACACTGAAAGTCACAGAATAAATCACTTATGAAGCCAAGGTTTTATTTAGCTGTTGGAAATTGATTTAAAACAAGGGTGGGTTACTGAGCCTAATGGGACTGTTACAGTCCGTTACAGACTGAAAGGCATCATCTGTAGTACTCTACCCAAGACTGCTGTTGAAGAAAATAGGACCGAGTCAAGACCTTCCACCAGTCTTCTTCTGAGCAGTCATGAAAAGGGCAAAGTGATGAAATTGGGGAACTGCGTGAGGAAGGGACAGTGTCGCATGGGAGGCAGAATTACACCTGAACGACAGTCAACATTAGATGGTTATTTTCTGAATGTAAATCACCCCATTTAATCAGAAGTCTTTGTTAAAGTTCAGTAACAACTCACCTGGCGTTCTACGTATTCTGGCCGTGTTGTATGTTTCTCCTAGGCGAAGAATTGGTTGGGAACTACTAAAATAAAAAATCAGAAACAAAATGTTTTAGCTTACAGTGAAGAAGTGAAACTAATATGTGCACTACATACCTGTCATAAAGAGGCAAAAGCACTGTGTTTTTGCGACCAGGAGGTGTGGCATTTCTGGGTTTGTTGTGCTCTTCCTTTTGCACAGAGCACAAATAATTGAGCATTTCAACCGCGCTGAATACCGAGGGTGTCCACTTGGTGTTACTGCTCAGGTACAGATACCTGCTATGTTCCTGGGGGTGTGGAAATGAAAGCGGGAATGTAGTTAACCACTTACAGTAGCAGTCAAAAACATTAAAGCAATTGAGGTCACAGCAAATGACCTCAGAACTGATCTGATCTTTTGTCACACTGAAATACTGAAAATATGTCAGCTCTAACACAAAGACAGAAAGATTTCAGATCAATAAATTACTTTGTATTTTAAGATCCATAAGTCCAGCCAGCACTCTGCTCTGTTGTGGAGACTCTTCCAGGTGTCACACTGTTCCTCCAACTCCGAGTCCCAAGTGTCCACTTCAGGCCACAGCCACTGCTCATTACTGTCTTCCTGTATTAAAACCACAGCATAAACCCAACTGTCATTAATTTAAAAAGATTTTAACTATACAAAAAAACTACTTACAAATATTAGTTGTTTTAGTAGTGACAAACTCACCTGACCCCTAGTTCTTTATAGGCTAGAAGAGTTAAAAGAATTTTCATCAGCTCACAGCCTGCAGGTTTCAGATGCATCAACAGATTTAAGATCTCAGTAAGCACAGTCCACTCCACAGCTGACTGAAACACACATAAAATTAATCACAACCTTATAATCCTCTACTTCTAAACTGCAAAGTCTGGTTCTTACTGTACCACATGAGGCCTCACAAATGTGTGCACACAGTCACTGAGGCCTTGGTATAACTCGTCTGTGTTCTTTAAGAGTCCGTGGCTGTGCAGGGCCTTCATTGATGCAAGGATCAATATCTTGAATGGGATGTTGCAGATTTGTAGATATTTGAGCGAGTCTAAGGAGAAGTCCTCTGGAGACAGCGTGCTTGGGATGCTCTGCAGACACATACATACACGCCTCAGTATCAAAACGTTATTACTGTGCATGGCAGTCCATTTTTGTTGCCTTTGCATTGCACTACTTTTTTGTCAGGGTACAAATCACAAAACCATTCCATCGCTACGAACTGTTTAAGGAATGTTGGCAGTTCAGGTGAGGGTTCCCACGGTGGAGGTGGTTTTGGGGTCCTGAATCGACCACAAAATGGAGTAGATCTGGGTTTGGGTTGGCTGTAGCAACAAATAACAGTTACTACTAAGCCTTATGGCTTCTGTGGAAATAAGACAGTTTTATTCTTTTACCTCTTTGTCCTCAACTGTGATGGGTTTCTTTTTCTCAACAGGCCACCCTGTCATGAGCATCAGTGGAGCCTTTTTCTCCTGTAGGTGGAGCAAACTTAATAGACTATGTGTACAATCAAACACATTTTCCAGCATTCAAAAGCATGCATATAACTCAAGCTGTAAATTCAGCTCAATAAATAATACCTCTTTTTTTCTCCACATTCTCTGGAACATCCTGCTCAGTTTCAGGACTGATGTCTTTTTTTAACCTACAAAAGTGTCGGGGCCAGAAGTATTTTGGCTCAGGATAAACTGAAAACTCATTTTGATCTAAGGTGTCTTCCAATTTAACCTGCAAACTGAGTTTTAGATCATTAATATGCATAATATTACATGAAATCGTCCATTTCAAAGACAGTCGTCTGAAGGTTTTAGACAAAGAGGTTTAGTTTTTTATTATTTGCATGTCTAGAAATGAGTGTCCTCCACACTATTTTTCAGCTCTTGGATGTAAAGCATGCAGCAAGAAAGCTTGAAGTTGATTTACTGTAAATGTAAGCTTTTGCATTTGCTTTAAAGTACTAGCTAAGCGAGGAAGGAACCTTAATATTCAGTGGCAGGCCGTATATTAGTTTCATGTAGTGCTGAAATGCTTCCTTCCTGGTTTGCTCTGCACTTGGAAGTTTCCCTTTTTTGCTTTTTACTGCATCTTGCAGAAGTGCTTCCAGGTCATTCTTTGAAGTCACTAAGCTGCCCTAAAACAAAAAAAGGTAAAAAGGAAACTGAGATATCTGAAATGGAATGCAAGTGTTAGACACGACATTCAAGTCCTATCATTTACATACACCTGTTGCTGCATATCTCCCACTGTACGCCAAGCACTCAGGCACCGCATTCAGCTGGAGCGTCCTGGCGGAGGAACAGCCACAAAGAGGTTGCAGCACAGAGACGTACCTGTTTGAAATACACACAAAGGCTCGGACTGAAAGGCTGCTCCTCACATCTGTAATAATCACCAACCTGAGGAGGCGATTCTCTTCATCCCACATTCGCACAGTCTTATCCAGACTGCTGGAAACAAACACCTTCAGATGGGGAAGCACACACAGTCCTGCAAGACACAAGCAAACATGCACATAGAGACAGACAGAAACAACAACAACAAGACAATTCTGCATGTAACTTGTCAGCAATAAAAACTGTGACCTGTTAAGTGGTCTGAATGTCCTTCTTCAGGCTTGTAATCTGTTTGGCTTTGAGTCAACAGACTGACGTGCTTTAAGCCATAGGAGCTGCTGTTGGGCTCTTGAAAGGTTGCTGCCAGTTGGGACCTCAGTGCTGCCAGGTGAACTAGAGGCTGGCCGTAGTGCAGACTTAGTTGTCGAGTGAGACACTCCTTGAAGTAGGGATTAACCCTCCAGATCACCAGTGTCAAGTCCTCACCTTGGCAATTGGGATACAGTGTCAGGTAATGAATGATGAGTATTCAAAAAGGCATTGCATTAGTAAATACCTATGGAGAGGAAGTAGCTGTTGTCGACATCCATCTGCACGGTGGTGACTCTCTGGCCATTGTGTGCTGGCATCCGGTATAACACCTTTCCATTATTCATTTTCAGAACACTCACACAGCCTTCACTTTGACCAAGAAAGATCAAAAACGTGTCTCAGACACAGAAATACATTCAGATTTCTGGAAATCCCAGAGTTCCTTTAGCACCATTGAGTATTTTCTCTGGACTGAAAATGCTCACTTGTTCTTTGGGTCATCGAGTGCTGCCTTGTCTCTGAGACCCCTTTTCTCCTGTAACCTCCTCCACTGCTCTAAAGCTCTCTCTGTGTCTGCCACATAGCGGTATATTGCCAAGCAGCAAGCTGGGCCAGGGATCGTCAGAGTACCTGCATCATCATTTTCTATCAAGCGTTCCATGTCCTTCCAGGGTCCCTGGCCTCTGCCTTCCCATTCCTCCATCAAAGTGATTGGATTAGTTAGTGTGTTGGCTTGAAGCACTGTACCTGCTTCAGTCAAGGCCAACAGAATCTCTTCATGCAGGCAGTATTCGGCACACAAAATCCTGTTCCTTGCCTTGAAAGAGGTCAACACTGCTCCAGATTCTGCAGCCACAAGAGTGATATTTCTGTCCCCCATGATGCAGAGGACTCCCATAGGGTAAGGAGCAGCAGCCGACGGGACTTTAATTTCTCTCAATAAGGAGCCTTCATCCCCTCTGAGTGGACAGTGGAGGGTGTAAAGTTTTCTGATGGTCCAGAAGTCCACCCCCTGGTTTGAGAAAGAGATGAAGGTGTCTTCTTTTCTAGTACTTGCTGTGGAGAATGGAGGGCTTTTCTGATCAGTCAGCTTCATTACACTCTTCCAGATCCCAGCAGCGGATGGTACAATCCACTGACAAAGATATTAGCATCCTTAATTCAGAGCAGTAAAACAAGGAATTCACCACATCTAAAGACAAAAACAATAGACAAGAAAGAAGAAACAAATTAAGCTGATATCCAATCAGAGACAGGCAGAAGCAGATATATGGATGCAGTTTAGTCATAATACACCTTTATGGCCTAAAAGGGTTCTATGTGGCCGCCAGTTTAGACTCCATACTTTAATGGACAGGTCACGGAGAGCAATGATCAAACAGTCCAGCTGAATGCAGTACGTGATTGCAGTGACATCACTGTGAAACACAATTTGTCAATATTTATGTTCAAAAATTCTATAGCACCAAATCACAACAACAGTAGCCTCAAGGGGCTTTATATTGTAGGGTAAAGATCCTACAATAATACAGAGAAAACCCCAACAATCATATGACCCCCTATGAGCAAGCACTTTGGTTACAGTGGGAAGGAAAAACTCCCTTTTAACAGGAACAAACCTCTAGCAGAACCAGGCTCAGGGAGGGGCAGTCATCTGCCACACCCGGATGGGAGTGAGGGGAGGAAGACGGGATCAATTCATAGTGAAAGTTTGGAAGATGTCACCCTCCTACCTCTCCCTGGGCCATTTTATTAGGTACGCCTTAGCAATCTACTGCAAAATAACACAGGTGTTCAAGAAATGTTCAAGAACATCAAAATGTTCAGTTTTTATTAATATTGGTAGACATGTGTAAATCCACTTGTATGGTTATTATTGTTTGTGTTTTGTCCTATGCTCTCCTTTTTTTCTTCTGTTTCCCCTCACCCCCAACCACAGCTGATGGCTACCTCTCTCTGAGCCTGGTTCTAGATTGTTGGGTTTTTCCTCCTAACATCGTAGGATCTTTACTTCACAGTATAAAGCACCTTGTTATGAGTTAGAACTATATAAACTATATACTATTTACACAAAAATGACTTGAATTGAATTGAGTTACTGTTGCGAGGGACTACATTATATTGACAGGTGTTTAAAGTTTTGTTGTCCCTATTTATTTACATGAGGACAACACAATCATTACTGCCACAGGTTATTCTGAAGAGACTCATCAGCCAAATGATTAAAAAAAAAGGAACTTAAAAATTTGAAGATTTTACCCCAAATAAAGTTTTGCTACTGCAAAAAAAACCTGCCATAGATTATAATTCAATTTCATGTCTCTCTGTTTTACAAAACCACCCCTATGACTTCAATCATACAACTTTTATTAACATTAATGATATTCACACCTTCTTAACACAGTACAGTAGATTATACAGTTATACCTAATTAATTGGCCACTAATTCATACACACCATGAGAAGAGGTTGTTGTGCTCCAAAACCCTCCTGCCATCGAGGTCGACCACTGTTATGACATTCTCACATGCCACAAATGCTCTGTGTGGCCTGTCAGATGGTGGAGGAGCCAATGCCGTGTGAGTGAAAGTGCTGTGCTCCAGCCCCTTCTGTATCTCACCTTACACTTCATTAGCATCACAGACCACACGCACACATTTCCCACGCCTGCAGTCACCAACTCTGTGGAGTGCTCCGCAGCCTGACACACACGTATGGCCAAGCTGTCGTGAGCAGCATCCACTAGACGCAAGTTGGAGTCTAAGAGTGTAAAGATGGGCCCAGGGCCTCAGCCTACCACACAGCCTGAGACCTTTGTAGCAGTCAGTCCCATGAAAGGTAAGAGTGTTGGGACAGTCTGCTTGTGTCCATCAGCTCTGTAAAGGCAGACTGTGTTATCTGAGTGGAGGCTGATGAAGGCTGCTGCAGCCTCAGAATATGCCATGAAGCGCACAGGACTGTCAGAGGGGAAATGCTACAGGCGACAGAGCCCATGAATGAACCAGCGCTCCAGGTGCTGGAAGTGAACTGTCTGGAGACACAGAGGAGGAATTTCTGAAGTATAAGACCCTGATAGAGGTTACAAGAGGTCAATATCATGTTAGTCTACCTTTCTTATATGCTCTGCCACATCTGGTTTAAACCAATTTTGCTTCTCAAATGTTGGCGTGTCAGTCCTTTGGGACAGCAGCCTCAGGTGGCGCCTGGGCAAGAGCACAGTACTTGTGTTTTTTGCTCTTGGGCACTCCATCATGACCTCGTTCAACACTACACCGTTTGCCACTCATGTAGGGCGCTGTAGAAAAACAAACAAACAAAAAATTAGATATGATTTTTTTTTTTTTTTTTTACATGACAAAGGACAGGAGGCAGAGATGGAGGTGGAGGTGGCAATCCGGTCCCTCCTGGGACAGGATTAGAAATGAGTATATCAGAGGGACAGAGCAGGCCAGCAGTTTGGAGACAAAGTCAGAAAGGCAAGGGAGAGATGGTATGGACATCTGCAGAGGAGGGATAGTGGATATACTGGGCAAAGAATCTTGAATATGGAGCTGCCAGGGATGTGGAAAAGAGGAAGACTGCAGAGAAGGTTTGTGGATGTAGTGAAGGAGGACATGCAGAGGGTTGGTGTTACAGACAGGGAGGCTAAGGGTAGGGTGAAAAGGAGGCAGATGATCCGCTGTGGTGATCCCTAAAGGGAGCAGCTGAAAAAAGAAGTCCTAAAAGATGTTCAAACAATTGCAGTTGCCGCTTTCACTTGTAGAGCCAGACTAATAATGCTTATACAGATATTTACTAATGAAAAAGTTTGGTATTTGCAGCATAGTAGCCAATATTGTTGAAATCCTAACATATAATTAAATAAGCAGTGTAGAGAGCTTTGTGCTCTGTGGAGTGTAGTTTAGAGGTCCTGTGCAGCATCTTAGCTGTTCCTAGAAGGCACACTTCTAGACAGAGAACTCTGATGGCCTGGAATTTGTGGGAGTCACTTTACCCTAATGTTCCTCTTACCACTGCACCCACGTTGAACTTTACCTTCCAAATCTGATCCAGCTGATTCCACTATGTCATGTTGATTAACTAGCAGCTGCTTGTCTCGAGTCCCAGACAACCTTAACCCTGTTGTTCTCAACCACTTTGAGGTGTCTCCCACTGGGATTTGGTGACTTCTAATCCATATATGGCACTAACGTTCCTGCACACTGTCCTAGCCACTTTGTTATGCCTTTAAGTGTACGCCATACTTTGCTACTATGTGATAGACAGTCTGGATTGTGTAATATCACTGTCTTTGGATCAGCATGTTGGAACTTTGGAGCTTAGACTGAGAATTTTATGTAACATGTAACAACTGAGTTATTAGGTAAAAAAATTCAAATAAATAATAAAATGATAATAATTCAAATTCAAATAAAAGGACTAGATGATTGTAACATCTAGTCCTTTTATTTGAATTATGTAACATGTAACAACCGAGTTATTGGGTAAAAAAAAAATAATAAATAGAAAAAAAAAAATTCACTTACCTTCCAGCTGCTCAATGGGGTAAATAACTCTCTTTGAAGTTTAGGATTTATGGGCAGCAGCATTTCGTACCCCAGAAATAGAAGTTCGTCTATAATCTGTCTAATGTTGAGTCATCTGAAGTAAAGGCATAACTTAAGTTAGCATCAGTGCTAAATGTTTGCCCTCTGGGTCCAGATGCCTAGCGTTTGTTGCTAGACAACGTGGTCGCTGGGATACATGCCCAACTACAGGCGTAAACTTTGATTTAAACCTACAAAATACTTCTCAGTTATTTTTCCCTGATTTTTTAATAATGCAAAATACGTTTTACAAACAGCCCCTGTAGCTATAGTTATATAAAAGTTATATGTTGTACCATTTTTAGATTTAGCCATGATCATTTCTGTTACTTTTAGGTTGGTATTTTTCAAATAATAATTTCAACACAAAATTTCTAACCAAATCAAAATTTTGGTTAGAATAACTTTTTTTTTTTCTCTCCGTACCCTTTCAAAAGCAAAGTAAACTTTTTATTATTAATTCTTCTAAATTTTGTTTCTTAGTCAATTTGATCTTCACTTCATTCTCCATGGGAAAAATTCACCAAACCATTCAAAACAAGCACAGCTATATATAATTTATTGTATAAAATGAAACACCACAGAAATATTCCATGTAGCCAAAAAGTACAAATATTTACATCAGCAAACGTGCATATGTTTTATATAATGTAATTAGCATAACAAATGTAGAGGATCTTTGGTATTTAGCTACATCCTTCTCACACCTACGTTAATTTTCTTTCAGTGCGTCGTGACATTGGCTCAAACAAAAAATAAGTAGGACTTCTAGTATAGAAAGTAACTGCGACAGAAAACAGTTATAAATCGATGTATTTGCTCTCACATACTTTAAAAATGAACAGCATGTTTCAAAAGGCTTCAGTCATCATTCTCTCCAACAGCTTCTCCTCTTCTGCAGTGCTAGACACAGTCAAACTTCTTGTGAAATACTTCATTTCAATTTTCCCTGACTCATGTGCCAGCGCTACTCCTGAATACGTGTTTTGTTTTCCAGAGTCTCCAAACAGAGCCATGGCTGTCACCCTGAAAATGGAAAAAAACTGATATTAACACATATCAAGACAAATATAAACTAATTTGCTTACTAAGTGTGTATGTGTGTGTGTGTGTGTGTGGCATTACCTGTCAGCATTCATTCTCTCAGTGACTACAGGCTGTGTGTCATCTTTCAGCAGGTCCCATATGTGGAGGTTAGATGCAGCATCGAGCACACAGAAGACTGTCTGTCTGGTCTGGGCCCACTGCAGTGAGACCACTGGTTCGCTGGCTGTACTGTACTTCCACTGTGCCACAGGCTGCTCATGGCAGACTGCATGCAGCCTGATGCTGCCATTGCCACAACCCACCTGAAACGAGGACAGAGAAAATTCTAAATATACACTCTCGAGGCTACAGTGGTAAAAGTCTACATGATTTTGTGTTTTGAATCCTTGCATGCCATTCCTGTGAAACTCCAAACAGATGCTTTTCTTTTCTCGACAAAACTACTCACACAACGTGTTCAGTTGTTCACACCTTATTTTTTCTTACAAATTGAATTAACAGTTCTAGTCAAGTTTTATTTATATATAGCCCTAAATCACAAGTAGCCTCAAGGTGCTTTATATTGAAACGTAAAGACCCTACAATGACAAGATATGATGTGTTCGTTTTTTAGCTTTAGAGCTGCAGGTACACTTTTTGTCCCTACTCGTTTTATCTAAGCTGATCTAAGCTGTCTTCTCACCTAAATCTCAAATATGCATATTTGCCAAAATAGATTTGATGTAAATAAGCATGACTCTCACCAAGAACAAGTGTGGTCTGAAGGGAGAAAAGTGGATTGAGGTGACATTGACAGGCCGCACTTCAGCCTCCTGAAACCTGTAAGATTTCGGGGATGCCTTCAAACCGTGACTCGTTCCATGGTGGACCAGCCCCTACACACAAATGACATTAGTACACTTTCACTAAATATTACAGGAGTATATTTTTTTTAATATTTGAGAGGATTCATTTGAAATTACATGAATTAAACTTACCATGTTGGTGCCAATAAAGAAATGATTGGAGTCTGTTGGAAGGAATTTTAAAAGCAGCGTGTGTAGCGGCCCTGTTTTCACTACATTTCGTGGTGACCCCCTGAGACTTTGGAAAGAAGCACAGAGGGCAAAAAATACATAAATAAAACAAGAGGTCAGAAGTTAGATTACTCCCAAACAAACAACAACGGGACGAACTGGAACACAACACTGCATAACACTGCCTGGATATGACCGCAGGTATGTTTCCATCAAATGTTGAGGTGGCAAAAACAAGAGCGTGCCACATGTAACAAACAGGATCGAGTGACCACAACATAACAGCTGTGTTCCACTGGGCAAAGACACTGTGGTGTATTTTAAGTCCTGTGGCTGCCAGTGACAAATAATCGTCAAGAGCCATTTATCAATCTCACCTCTCAGCAGTGAGGAGGGACGAGCTGTGAAGCAACTTCACTTTGCTACCAGGCCGGAGCCCTGCAAGAGGGGAGAGGGAAAAGAAAAAAGAAGAGTGGGTCTGAAAATGATGCCACATGTGTGGGAAAGGTAAGCCCACTCAAAGAAGTACTGTGACTTCATTACCCAGATCTGTTAGAGAGCCTGCCTCGTTGCCTTTTGGGAGTTCTACCACCACCTAAAGGACACATGGGGGAAATCATGAAAGCCAATTCACATTTTTACAGTGCAGCTGTCCCCAAACTTCAAAAACCGATCCAGTGAGTTAAAATTATAGGAAAACAAGTGGCAAAAAGGCTGAAGTTTAGTGAACTGAAGATTAGAAACAATAGAAACAACGAAAACTATTTTCCCCTCGAAAATCTCATTAATTAAACTTAGTTTAGCATATGTTTTCTTTTGGTCATTGCGCCACCCGTCTGCCCTGCAGCGACTCTTTTATTAGTATAAAACAGATGTAGAATCATTGGAACAATGAATGCTTAGTTAGTAGGGATGGACATATTGGATATCCTGGAGAAATGCAAGTCACAATAAATCTAAAATAACATCAATTGTCCTCAGTGGGCTGTTTTCCAATTCATGCATCCCTCTCCATGACCTCTCTAATAAAACCCACTCCTAATTCCTGCTCCTTGTAAAGAAAAAAACATACATGTAAAATATGTACAATCTACTTAGTCACTCAACCTACCCAAAAATTTAAAACTCCACTTTCATCCAAAGAAGCCAGCTGGAATGACAGTCCTGATGACTCTACAACAGGAAAAGAACATCATTTAATTAAATAAACAGTACTGTGCAAAAGTCTTAGGACACTCTCCATTTCTGTATATCTTGCTTCCAAGGAGCCAGACTTTGCTGTAATGTTTTTAAAGTGCTCTTGAGCAATAGTTCTCCAGGCTTTTCTGAAGGACAGTTTTTCTTTGGATATTGGCTGCTTTTTCACTCATTTTCAGTCCAGTACTTGTCCCTGTATTGACCATTTTCAGAGGAATGTTTTTTTTTTTTTGCTTGTTTAGCCACTTAGCACTGACCTATAAATCATCAAAGCAGAAAAAGGCACCAAACTCAATGGCTCAACCAGCCTTGTGTCTACACATAACAGACAACTTAGCAAAGAACCATTTTTAATTGTATCTTTAGTTACTTTGTCACAAAAACACATCATTTGTCCCCATTTCTTTAGCCAAATCTATGAAAAATTCTAAAGATAACACAGTTTTACAGGTATAAAATAGTATTTTTCCATCAACAAAGTGATCAATAAGGTCATTGCTGTAGCTTCATTAGAAATGGTCTAAGCAAAGCTGCTGTCAAGAAGCCATTCTTAAGAAAGAGAAACATGGATACATGGCTGAGGTATGCCTCGGCTCTGATTGAATATTCATACTGAATATTGACTTTCAAGCTCATTAGAATTGTGCTAATCACTGCAACTGTTTCCCATTTTCCTGGAAAAATATGAAGAAATGTGTGAATGGCAGAAAACATATCGCAACATTCACACCTCAGGTTAATCATTTCATACCTTCCTCGGATGCCAACAGTGTGACGTCTGCCCTCAGCTCCCCTGCTAGTGCAGAGGGGACAACTTCAACAGAGGTCACAGATGAGAAATGGCCTGAGGCGGCCAACACTGCATCTGTGTTGAAAAGGTGACAAATGAGAAGATATGTGCACAACTCTTGAGTTCAAAAACAAAAACAAAAACAAAAAACAATCAGCCTCTCAAGTTTATGTGAGAGAGAGGGCAGGGGAGTGCTGACATTCATTTTTCTCAGATTGGAGTGCAAAGAGTGAAATACGTGTCACTGTGTAAGATCAAAGGGCTTTATATTCTTAAAATAAATAGATGAACAACAGTCTGGAAACAAATATTAGGTGTAAGAAGAAATAAATAAAAATGTTTTTTTATATATTTGGCACAACTGGAATTTAATTCTGTGCTGATGTACCAGTGGAGAAAGTAGGCTGCCTGAATGTCCACTCTTCCTCCCCCATCTTTAAGTGGTAGTGGTTACTAGCCTGCTCCCTAAGGTCCCACAGCACCACGGAGCCGACTGATGTGCCTGCAAACACCAGCGTGGCCTTTCCAGGGCTGAAACAGCAACACTGGATCTGGAACAAAGAAAACGACAGGGGATTAGTGTAGATGTTAGAGGTTCAGTGGCTTCGGTTTCACGAAGAAGCGATATGCCAAGTCCACAAATAACATCAGCTGCACTTAAAAGGACAGATTCTCATTCCTCATTAGAGCTGAAGTAAATATCGCTACTTAGACATGTAAAGACAAATCAAGTGTTTATTTTCCAATGTGCTTTCATAATATTGTAAATGATGTTTGGTGGAGGCTTTACAGATTTTTCTAATGAAAACTTATTATGTTGAACAACTATGGGGTTTGTCTTCGATCATTCACAACAAGATTGTACATGCTGAGGAAGTTTAACCAAATTTGAACAAAGTTAATGTGAGACAGAGAATATGTTTATGTGGGACAATGTGCAGACAAAAGAGAGTTATAGATTAGGTTTCTTCACATCTATTAGAAAAGTAAAGGTCACGCACTGTTATCTTTTGAACGTAGTGGGACGAAGGGAAAGGGACTGCTGATTTCTTATGTCGGTCACCCAAGCAGGAGGAACAATTACAACAAGCAATTACCCTTCCAATGTGACCAACATGTAAGACAAGCCTGATCTGATTGCTGATTTCTGGAGGGCAAGCAAAGCACTCATGCTTCTCACTGAATTTCAAGACTGATTAGGCTGCTCTGATTAAGTGATGCAGAAAACAGCTGCAGTTTAACACAGCTTACTTTTATTCATGATTAACGCTAATGCTCTGGAGAGCAAATAAACAGAGCCTGACTGATACAGGATTTTTAAGTCTGGTACCGATTTGTTGATTTCAGAATCTGATGTTCCAATTTATCGGCCAATAATTTTTTTTTCTTTCAGGCACACAAAACATGAATGAATTTTTTTCTGCCACTGAATTTTTTGCAATTTTTTTTTTTTTTGACATTCAAAAATTTCAGGTTATTTTCTCAATTGCAAATGATTTTTCTCAGAAGTTTGAGTTAAGGTGAAATGTTGAGATGAAAACCCAAAATTTTGTCTTTTGGCTTGCAAAAAATGTTTTATTAATTGGCAGAAACAAGCTTCCATAGATTTCCATGATATTTGTCATGGATAGTTTTTTTTTTTTTTTTTACTCATTCATGCTCTGCCTGTCTCTGCTCATATCAGTTGGTTATTGTTTGTTACCAATGTGCAGCCAACAGGGAAGTTGAAGAGTGCCCTCTGGTGTACAAACAATATCAACATTCCTTACATGGCTGAATGGTGTTTCTCCCATGTCTGATATTACTTTTTAAATATCCATTGATCAGCTGTCATAAATGCCGATACCAATAATTTGCAATTGTTATAAAAGTGAATACTAGAAGTTGTAAATATCACCTCAAAGTCATAAACAAGGATCTTCTGAGGTCTGGATGGCTCCCAGATGTTCCAGATGCAGATGATGGTGCAGCTGTCAAGATGCACAGCACTGGGTTTAGTCGTGGGCATGTGAACTGACAGCATGGTGTGCTTTTGGACCTGAGAGAAGTGCAGCATGCTAATCTGACGATCTGCAATTGACAAGATAGAACATGAACATCTAGTAGGAAGAACTGTCTGAGTTTTTGAAAGGCTGCTACTGCAGCCACAGAGGAGAAGTAACAACTAACAAACTAGCAATGAGAATACAGCGAGATACAAATAAAAAACAAAAACAAAATGAGTTTCTCTGGTTGGGCTTTGTACCGTAAAGAAAAGGCAACTTAGTGTTGAGCTGTAAACTTCCATCACTGAAAGACAGCGTGTCTGACTGAGTGCTCAGTTTCTTCAGGGATTTTCTCTCAGCTTGATCCTCTTCCAGCAGGACAACCATGACCTTGATTTGGAATGACAGCAGTGAGAACTGACAGCAAGACAAAAAAGTTCTTCATGCATACACTTCTAACAAATAGTTTAAAGACCTGCGAGGCCGAGCGCAGAAATGATGCCAGACGCTGTGAATCATAGTTCATTTCACTTCTCTGTTTGTCTCGTGCTTCCTTAGAGAGGTTTGGATCTGTCAGTGCAGGGAAATTCTATTAATAAACTCACCATATAGCCTACACACTTAACTTATCAGAGGCTTATTGTTTTATTACCCCCACATGCTCCGTTGCGCTCTGGGGGATGCTGTGTCCACTTCTCACACATCTCAATTTCCTCTGTCTGGATGTCTCGATCTGTGTTATCCTCATTACACTGAACGTAAGCCTAGAAGGGAAGATAATCTCATGTGTTATAAAGACATATGCAGTTTCTCTTTATAATTTTGGTTAAGAAGTAGACAACAGATATGATCGCTAACCTGTTTAGTGTTTGCATTTCCAAAGTTTCTGATGTACATGTCATATTCACTGACTGGCGGCAGATCCAAAAGTGAGAAAGTCATGGAAAAATCCAGATTGATTAAACGAAGCAGCTCTGCACTTCTCTTCCTGTTGTCAGCAACAAATATACATTCAAGGTTTAATTAAATAATAAACACACTGTCAGGTTGCTCAAGGTTGCTTTATGCTTCTGTGAAAAGTATTTCTTAAGTGACCACAAGTGTCCATTTAACATAATATGTTTTCTGCAAATAAACTTACTTTTGCTTACTGGCAACTTTCTTGCTGACTTCTCGTTGCTTTGCAGCTACGAAGTCGATAAACTTTCCGTGTTGGGAGGCTCTGCTCAGGATCTTTTCAGTGTCTGTAAATAGGGCAGTAATGATGCATTAAATCTGGTATAATCCTGCACAAAATATCCTGGATTTAACAGGAGTGTGACTTTCAGTTATACACAAAGAAAGAAGCACACTTATTGTGAGTAAGACTATACCTCTGGACCATTTAGGCCTCTCCTCCTCCTCTCTACTCGTACTTTGTCTAGACTGCGTTGTTCCAATTCTCTCATTCTCTTCATCCATGGCTTTCTGAATAGCTTCAATCTCCTTTCTCCTTTGTGCTGAAAGCTCCTCCTTTGCTTCACCCGCCTGCGGATGCAATGGCTCATTCTCGTCCTCATCTTCATTAGTGCTCTCGTTCAGCTCCTCAAAATCCTCTTTATAATCCTTTAAATAGAGCATTCCCATTCATCACTGATCACATGCAACACGTTTGATTTGAAACAAGAAAAATAACCATGATGAACAAAAACTTTAGATCCTAAATGAAGAAACATGAACCTCCCACTCACCATTTTCTTACAATGTAAATCGATTAGAGCATGCCAAAGTAACACACACACACACACACACACACAAAAAATGTGTAAACAACACTGAAATTAAAATCAAAACTGGCATATTTTGTAAGAGCAACCTCTGTAATTACCTCAAAATCATCTTCATATTCCTGGTTAGCCAAATCTTCATCATTGACGACTTGCTGGAGTGATCAGAAAGCATAAAGTGGGAGAATCATTTAAGAAACTTTGATTACTTGTGCACAGACTCATGTTGCTTTAACACCAATTTCCTAAACACTTGAATGCGGTACAAATCATTTCTAAATCGTCTGATTACAAATATTCAAAGTTAAGCCCAATAATTTGTATTGTTTTAAAAAAAAATGCATACTCATTCTGAATTTAATGTCAGCAACATGTTTGAAAAAAAGCTGGGAGCGGGCAACAAAAGACTAGAAAAGCATGTGATAAGAGTGATGGTGACATATTTCGCAACTGATCATGTTGTCTGGCAAAAGGTCAGTACTGGATATAAAACCAGCATCACAGAGAGTGTTTCAGAAGTCCAAATAGCTACCCTGTGTGTGGGCGTACAGTACAGTTCAACAATTTAACAACAGGGATGCAAACACACATAAGAAAAAAGAGAGAGCGCTATCTAAATTCAAATAAAAATTAAGACTGCATATGATACGTGTCTGTGTTACATAGCTATAAATGGGAAATTCTGCTTAATATATTTTATGTTTATCATGTTCATTAGGAGAAGTGATGCAACATAGTGGGAAACATGTTCCTGTCACGGCTTCTTTCTAATGTAATCCTTGCACTGTGTTCAAAAAGTGCATCTGTGTTTGAAAGAACAACAAAAGATGTCAATTTAAACTTGTGAAGTTGTCTTTCTACTGTTGTAGTTAAATAATGGGCCCATATGGTTGTTTGTTTTTAAAAAGCACTGAATTTTGTTCTTACTTACATTTTACACAGCATCTAAATTTTTGTGGAAATTGGGCTGTAAACTCTGGAGAGCAGGAAGAACAAGATTGTGCACACAGTACTGTGAGCATTACAGACAAACCAGCTGCAGACTGAGCTTAAACCTGGTTTGTTCTCCCGCAAGCACAGAAAGGTCACGCTGAGGTATTATACTCCACTGCGGGTGCCAAGACACAATATTCCTTAGGTTCAGCGAGTTATGAAATGGAATAAGAAGAAACACGACCCCATGCTAAAAGAACAAAAGTCCAAAGACATGCAAGAGTACATTTGTTGCCTTTGAAGGTTATAACCAAACTGAGCATCTTACAGGCTCCTCTGTGTCTGCTTCATGTTTCACAGCAGGTATCCACTGCTCAGAAACCAAGCCAGCTTCCTATATTGTGAAAGGATATAGTGGAAGGAAAGGGTTTACAATCAGATAATCCATAATAATGGATCAGCATTATGAGAGCTATGAGGGAAATTTACCCGCAAACTAACCTCTGTTTCTACCATATTCCTCTCATGACTTTTGCCAGATGATGATCTCTTGTCTCTGTGATCGTCTTCCTCCCTGTGCCTTCTCTCTTTGTGTTTCCTTTCCACGTCAGCTTCATGTTTGTGCCTTCTCTCCCTGTGTTTGTTTTCTGGGTCTTCTTCCTCTTTGTACCTTCTGTCTCTGCGTTTGTCCCTCTCAGCCCGCTCTCTGTCAGCACGATGATGTCTGATCTCTTCCCCTTGATTCTCTCTGTATTCACTGTCGTGCTTCTGTTTCTCCTCCTAAGTAGCAGGAAAATCCCAGCAAGAGGGTCAATGTAATCAAACACATTCTTTAAAAATTCAAATACGTGAACATTAATATTACTGTAGAAGCTTACATGATGTCCTCGCTCTCTGTGCCTCCTTTCTCTCTCCTCATTACGTTTTCTATGTTCTTCTTTATACTCTGAAATCAAAGACAAACATTAAACATCTCACGGACATGCTACTCTCAACAGGTACACTCCTGTATGTTTACCTCTGTCATCTTTCTGTTCCGAATGCTTCCTGTCTCCGCGTCTCTCTTCCTTGGCATTCCTTGTGTCTTCATACTCACTGTGGTGTCTCTCTCTCTCCCGATGCCGATCTTTCTCCTCCCTGTGGTGCTGTTCTATCTGAGCTCCTCTTCCTTCCCAGCTTTCCTTGTGTCTTCTTCTCTCTCCATCAGCTCTGTGCTCTCTGTCCCGCTCCTCTCTTTTTCTTTCCTTATCTACATCATCCCTCCTTTTACTCCAGTCTTCCTCCTTGTGTTTATCTCTGTCCTTTACCCTCTCTTTCTCCTTATCTCTGTGTCTTTCCTTGTCCCTCTCCCTGTCATGTTTTTCCTCTAGGTCTCTTCTCTTCTCCTTATTTTCTCTGTAGTCATCACCATACTTTCTTACATCTACAAATCTCTCCCTTTCTCTTCTCTTCTCCCTTTCATTCCCTCTGTCAGCTCTCCTATCTTGTGAGCCCTCTTTCCATCTGTCTTTTTTCTCTTCATCTCTTCTCTCTCTCCCTGTGCTCTCCCTTTCCCTGAGCCTCTCCTTCTCACGTCTAGACTCCTTCTCTGGGTCCCTGTGGCGTCTCTCAGTGGATTCCCCACCACGGTACTTTCTATCATAGCCATCTCGCCCCCTGGCATTGTCACCACCGCATTCTTCCTCCTAAAATAAATGAATACAATCAATAAAAATACGATTGAAGCATCTACTGTTGCATTTCATTGCTAGAAATCGAGCTTGAATCAGAAAATTCTGCAACTTACCCTGATGTGTCTCCTCAGGTCTGCAGGTCTCCATGTGTCTTCCTTTGTTATTTTCTACACAAACATTTCTTAACGTTCATTTGATGACATTTTTAATTGAAAGACACTATTTTATATAGTTTGTATGACATCGAACCAGACCCATGCAAGTCAGCAGGATAACGTTCACTCTCTAAGATAACGTTTGACAACATTCATAGCGAACACGACTTTTCTACTAAAAATAAACACTTCTCAGCTTTGGCTCGCACACGGTAAAGTCAGAGCTGAAGCACGTACCTTGTCTGTGTGCATGTTCTCATCTGCGCTTGTGTTTTTAGAGCTTTTCTTCAATCACCAAACATTAGCTCGTATTTTTGTAGAGACACCGCCATGACGGTAAAGATCCAGCGCGCAGGCGCAGTTTGCCGAATCCAAGGAGAACGCGTCACCTCGGCTTGACAACAGCCGTATCAATCCGCAGCAGAGAAATCGCTGAACTCAACAGCCAGTTGTCATGGCAGCGGCTGTAGATACTGTCCATAAATTTTTGTTTTAGCAAAATATGTTAATTTTTGGTCTTTAAACGATTATAACCGTTAGTTGTTTCGCCCTGTTGTGTCTAGTTGTGTGTGAGTTCATATTTCCATCAATAAAGACTAAGTAGCGATTTATCAGTGCTCATCATTAGAATGTACTAACAAGCTAGCCAGGCGCTATTAAATGTAATGATTTTTTCAAATACAGCCAATGCAGGATGCTATTTTAAAATATAGTTCTAGAATATCTGTTTCCCTGGACTTTGAGTGATATTAATGTAGTTACCTCTAGTAAACACCAGATGGCGATGTCCAAACTTTATTCATAGTGCTAGAGTCGCCGCTGGGATCGCACACAACTGGATTCCTGTGCGTTTTTGGAAATGGCCATACCCACCCTGTGTGTAGGCAGAGTAAGTAGAGCTGCGGACTGGATTATCTCAAGCAGACCAATTTAATCAGCAGAATGT
>VVHJ01030342.1:2997-14289 GCA_015107715.1 Tylochromis polylepis
CCAACCGGTCCTGGCAGATAGCTGCCCCTATCTAAGCCAGGTTCTGCCAGAGGTTTCTTTCTGTTCCTGAGTTTTTCCTTCCCACTGTTGCCAAGTGCTTGCTCATAGGGATTTTTCTGCATTATTGTACGGTCTTTACTTTACAGTATAAAGCATCTTGAAGTAACTGTTGCTGTGATTTGGTGCTGTATAAATAAAATAAAATTGAATTGAATTGAATTGAAAAGGTGTTTGTAGTGAGTGCCAGAGTGCATCTTAAATAATACCGCTGATCAGGGGCAGCTGTAAAGTTTGTACTGCTTTATCAATTGTGAGTGAAAAACACAGCCAAACAAATGTAAGGCGATTTATCGCTACCTCAATCAGTGCTTACAAGCTAATATTAACTTGCTATAAGAGTGTAATGTTATCAAAGGACACACTAAAGCAACAAAAACACATAACTTGTACCTTTGGAGGGTTACACTGACATTTTTAGCACCTCTGGCCCAAGTTGCTCAGACTGTTAACACCATGCAACATATATTTATGTTTCTGCTGGTGGAAAATGATGAGTGGTACCCAGCAGGCAGACCTTCTTTGTGTGGATACATGAATCTTGGCCAGTACCTGTTGCAACATCATCTGCAACAATACGTGGTGACACTGCTTAATATATAGGGCTCTAATTGGTTGCAGTATCAAGTTTGCTTGATACAGAGAGATAGAGAGCAGAAAGCAGTGCTGTCGGGAATTTATTGCGCCAGTAACAGACTATTTGCATACGCTAAATGAAATCCCCATCAGCCAGTCAGACACACTGTACCTCTGCTGGTGGAGGATTAATGCTCTTCATGCTACATTCGCCACATTCAGCCACAAGCTGCTGCTCACAGATGAAGCCTGCTTTCACATGTGGGCTACGAAAGACGACTAAACACAAAAGCCCTTTAGAATAACCATCTGAGCACAGCCAATCATATGTAGAACTTGCACTCGCAGTTAAATGTGCTGTTACACATGAAAGCACTAATCCTGCGTATGTACATGATAACACACATTTACAACAAGCGCACAAATTACCAAATCCCTCTGACAGATGTTGGTAATTATAGAGCATCAGAAAGCTTGGGTATTTTAGTATTTACACTATTTTTCTTTGGTATGTCTCCAGGCAGTCCATATGGAAAAGGTCACGTACACCACAGAGGGAGGGAAAATGATGCAGAAATCCTGTCTTGCAGGGAGACAGTGTGAGTTTATGCTGTATTATCCTCATCTTTATTCACAATCTGTTTATTAAAGCCACCTGTCTCCCCCTAAAGCATTAGGCGTAATGAACAACTGTCATGCAGCTTTCAGTCACAGCCTCACCACAACAAAATTGCATGGCACGATGCAACACTATACAGTGTGTTGCCTGGGGCATCGCGACATGGTGTAGCCAAGCCAACACACAGAACTAAGAATGCAGTGAAATCTATCGTGAGAAAACACAATATGACACAGAGAGGAAGGCAGACTATGCGAACGTGTTTGAAGCGCCTGTGTGACAGCTGATGAATGGCCCTCTCACACCCAAACTGAGGGAGAGTGCACTTAGTGGCTTCACAAATGAAACACTCTTGTAGATCCATGTGTCACACAGCAGGATGCCTTCAGAGCAGCTGAGTCATTTGCTCTGCGTTCAAAAACAGAAATTAATGCCAACGTTACAACAAAACACTTATTTGGAAAAAAAAAAATGACACGTCCTTTTCATACAAGCCATTTTCACAGGGCACACATCCACCAACACTGTGTAATTCCCTAATTTTTGCCAAAACACAGAATATTTCCGACTGATTACCACTTGATTTCCCAAGTTATTTTCCTCACCACATAACCAGAACCTATTCCAGTTTATTTTAAAGTAATATGTAAAAGCAAAGCTATTTGACTTTTAAATTTGCCATATGCAATTACTTACACTTGTACAAAGAGCCTCTGCTTTAAACGTCCACTTCTGTCCCACTAATTCTTTAGTGGATTCTTTCCTGCATGGCTGCAAGGGTGTAGGGGTAGGGATGCCTCTGACATTTTTCCCTCCACATGTTTCCTGACTGTTTTGCATTTGGCTAGGGTCAGTGTCAGTACTGGTAGAATGAGGGTGGCCTGAGGGCCCAACATTCTCCAGTGGGCCCTGTGTTCACTGCCTGCCACTGTGGAGCCCCATTGGCGTTTGCCGTAGAATATCAGAATTGGCAGGTCCACCGCTGGCGACCTGTGCTTTTCATAGATGAGAGCAGGTTCACCCTGAGCACATGTGACAGATGTGTAAGGGTTGCACCATTTTTTCACTTTGATTTTCAGGGTGTCTTTGAATTCCGCCCTCTGTTGATCATTTCCATTTCCATCAAACAATGTGGCATCCTTTTGTTCCTATCACATTACTCAGTCCATGTCAGTGTAGATATCATGCATGTTTTTTTCCCCCCATTGAGCTCTGATGTGTTTTCCAAGTGTTCCTTTTTTTTTTTGAGTCCTACTCCCACCTCCTTAACCCAATATCAGTAAAAGGACAGGATTTGTCATTTTATGCATAAATCTGAGTGGCTGGTGAAAAGAAGCTATCCACATACTAGCAGTTCTGTGCACGAAAATATGAGAGCAATCATATCTCATAGTTATTCATTTAGGGAGTATACTGGTTCATCAAAAGTCTATGAAGTCATTGCTTCCATCTCCACACAGTTGCTCCCACAAACACTTATTGTTAATCTGTTGGATATTCTGTCAAAAAAATAATGACGAGGAGTAACTAAGCACCCCCCCCACAGTGCCTGACTGAAGATTTCACCCTGCGCAGTGGTGACACGCTCTTGGCAAACACGGAGCCGACGACGTGGTTAACTGACTAGCGCTGCTGCTCCCTGCTTCGAGCTGGCTTTCTTATTACAAAATGCTACTTTATGTTCAGTTGACTCATGAAGGGCTGTTGGAGGGATATTGTGGAAGGGGGAAAATCCAGTTAAAATGTCATTTGTACTTATTTCCCCTGCCGGCTTCCAGCCTAATACTGTAAAGTAGGCGGAGAAAAGGTGGCGTATATACCATCTCACCAACATGCACTTAAACGCATCACACAAGTACCATACACACTTATGAAGCCTAGAAAGCAACACAAGTGCTTTCACTAATCACACCACTGCATACAGCAAGTTTCCAGTCATAAAGCCTCACAACACAAGAAAGTTAATGTCCAGTTAGACTTGCTTGAAGACTCGAGACTGAATGTGCACATCAGAGTAACTAAAGACCAATGAAACATATTTATACATCATATTGTCATAAAGACATCTCATTACACAGTGGTATTTTTGTTGTGCCACCAGACACTTCATCAAAGAAGTACTACTACTTCTGGTGGAAGCACAAGAAAAATTATGACAACAAAAAAAGTGGTGCACTTAGGGAAGGAGCTTTGTGGAATGTGTTGAAATTAAGAACCAGAGTGGAGAAGTGGATTATATTGCAAGAAGGATTTTCAACAGCAGTTCCTGATGCTTTATATACAACAACTCTGAAACCATCACGATCCACAGCAGCTGATGTGAATCCGAGCTCTCTGCAGCTGCCAGTATCCATGCAGGATCAAACCACGATCATTTCAGTGTTGCAAGATTATATGGGCTGTATTTTTGATACCAAGCAGATAGCTGTAGTCATTTTTTACCACTGTGGGAAATAACACTTTCAATCCACCCTCTAAATACCCGGCAAAAGTATACAAAACTGCAAAAACCTGAAAGACTGGGTTTGAGATTGGTATATTTCAAGTTGTTATTTGTATTTTTAAGACCAACATGAATTATATTTGTAGTAGGTGGTTGTGCTGACCTACAGGTCACTGTGCATGAAAAGATTTAAATCAATAATTGGATGAGCAAATAGGATATCATAATGGCAAAAACATTTGTGGTGCGGCAATATGAGGTGTGTGCTCAGTCTGTGTGTTAATGTGATGCAAAGCTGTTGTCGGTTAAAGCCTGACATTTCTGGTACATCTGTCTTATCGCTTTCCTTCAGAACTGAGTTGAAGTGAAACCACTCTCCTGGAAGGGAATCTACTGAAATCATGCCTCTCTTCTTCAAGTAAATAAATCAAACCAGACTGCTGATGATACAATATGATTTAAAGGTTAAATGAAGGCAAAAGCATTTCACTCAGCCAAACGATCCTGTTCCCCACACCTATTACACTCTGCAATGGTGCATGTGCAAAAAAAAAAACAAAAACCCCCCAAAAAACCCCAATGGCTTGAATTTCCATCCCTCCTCTACCACTTATCCTTTTCAGGGTCGTGGGGGGGCTGGAGCCTATCCCAGCTGTCTTAGGGCGAGAGGCAGGCTACACCCTGGACAGGGAGGCAATGGCTTGAATTTTTTTGAGAAATTTTTTATCCAAGCTTCTGTTCTTGTAAAGGGAGAATGTGGGAAATAAACATAAAATGAAGCACTGATTTGCACTTTATGTCACAGAATCAGTAGCGAGCAGCTACTGTATACTCAAGTTCTGTTGCTATTAACGAATGTGATCTTAATAAAATTAAACATTAGCTACATTATATTGCCAAAAGTATTCAGTCACCCATCCAAATCATTGAATTTATGTGTTCCAATCACTTCCATGGCCACAGGTGTATGAAATCAAGCACCTAGACTGCAAAAGAATGGGTAACTCTCGGGATCTCAGTAAGTTCCAGTGTAGCATCGTGACAGGATGCCTCATCTGATGGATGAGTCTGGGTTTGGCAGTTGCTAGGAGAGTGGTATTTGTCTGACTGCACTGTGCCAAGTCTAAAGTTTGGTGATTTGGGGGGGGCGGGTCCTTTTTTAAGGAGTTGGGCTCAGCCCCTTAGTTCCAGTGACAAGAACTCTTAATGCCTCACTATGCCATGATATTTTGGACAATTTCATGCTCCCCACTTTGTGGGAACAGTTTGGAGATGCCCCCTTCATGTTCTAACATGACTGCACACCAGTGCACAAAGCAAGCTCCATAAAGATATGGATGAACAAGTTTGGTGTGGAAGAACTTGACTGTCCTGCACAGAGTCCTGACCTTAACCCAACAGAAAACCTTTGGGATAAATTAGAGCAGAGACTGTGAGCCAGGCCTTCTCGTCCAACATCAGTGACCGACCTCAAAAATGTGCCTCTGGAAGAATGGTCAAAAATTCCCACAAACACACACCTAAACCTGCTAAACCATATGGATTAAGAATGGGATGCCAGTCAAGTCATATACATGTGAAGGCAGACGAGCAAATACTTTGGCAATATAATGTAAATCTACTAAACACTAGCTCAAAGCAACCTTTTACATAAAATAGCCTCACAGTAACCTATGTAACCAAAATGTGAGTCACACCCAACCACTCAAAATTTAAGAAAAATAAACTTTGTTTTTGTTCAGCTGTGGGAAAAACAAATAGCAAAAAAGAAAAAGAAAAAATGCCAATACTGTTTCTAACTTGTTATTGGCTGGCCAAATTTGCACAACGCAAAAACTATAACAATGGCACAAAGCCGACATGTGTTCCCACGAATAGCTCACACCACGCGGTTGGATCTCGAGCTTTAAAGGTGGCGAGACCTTTAATTCGACTGGTTGTCTGTTAGAGAGCATGTTAAAGCAAACACACATATGCTAAACCCATACACAGCATCGCAGTCTGTGCTTAGGTTTAGAGATGGAAGATAGACAGTAACAGTACAATTGGAAACAGAAAAAGAGGGCCAAGAGAGACGAGTCTACAGCTATTAGGTGGCTGGCACACAGAAGCTGAGGAGGTGATGTTTCCAGTAGTGATAAGTTTCAATTCAGTGTATGCTCACCGATGCAGGAGCTCCCGTCGAGCAGGTAGGAGCCATTGTCATGGAAACCACTTCTGCATTCACAGTGGTACCAGCCAGGCAGGTTGACACAGCGGGAGTGGTTGTGGCACTCAATCAGGCCCTCTGCACACTCGTCAATATCTGAGGACACGAACACACGCAGCAACATCACTGTCAGTCAAAACATTTTCCTGGCAACAAGCGCGAACCTGAAACTTCAGCTCATTTTGTGTCATTTGATGTTCTGCCTGTTCTTTGATCTGCGCTGTGCAGCAGCGGCGGTTCAGCCAATCAGAACAAAACCACTGCTGCGACAGCAGAGCTGGGTCAGCGGATGCCCACATTAGACAGCCAAACACATCTCCAGCCTGTCTGCCACAGCAGGGATCAAAGTCTCTTAGAAATCACACCATTTGGCTGCAGAGCTGTTTCCAGTTGCGCACTTTTTTCCCCCCCCTTTCTATTTCTTCTCCTTGCTCATTCACACTTTGTCTCTGGTGTGCAGCATGCATACAGAGGCTCAGCCCAGAGGTGTTAGGTCTTTGCACCTTCCTGGGAGAGTACATCTCTCTGATCCATTATTTACGGTGTGAGCACTGTACTGTCAAAATTAACAACCTAAATATCTTCTCAAGTCCAGCAGTAATATACAGTTGACTCGAGGAGGTACACACTATGTGATTTACCAGTACAGGATGATAATTACAGTTGGCAATATTTCTTGAAAAAAGAGAAACATATCTTCAGAAAAGAACCCGAGGCCCAGCATGTGGAGGAGCCGTGGACTGAGCTGCACCTCTACTTCCTTAGCAACTGCTACGTCACCTATATGTGCATGTAATCTGAGCGAAAATGCCGGAGACTGCAAACTAACGTGCCTGTGTAGTGCATGTGATCATGTGATAGAAAAGAGGCTTGTAATAGAAGTAAGTGGCAAATATATAGTGCTTCATGTGCTTCAACTTGCAGCTCTTGCTTAACTGTAAACTTGGATTTTGTTTCTTGCATGTCAATGTATCAGTGCAGCTCCATGCATGATTTATTGATGTAGGTTAATATTAAAAAAAAAAGTCACTATCCATACTTTCTGAAATCTGCTGGGCTTTGTCTTGTTCAGCCTGATAGCGTTGCAGATTGCTCATACCCCTTAATGACAGGCTTAAAGTGCAAACATTTTTGCTCCATATAAGAGTGAGAGTGACAGGGCAATCTGTTGTTCATATATGTACTTTAACTAAAACCGAGATAATGATGAGTGTTTGCAACAGATTGCTTGAGGTTAATTTTGTCATATTGTAAGCTTCTATAGAAATCATATTAACAAAGGTGTGTGAACCTTTGTAGCAGGATAAAGGGCTTGGATGAAGAAATATCATGAAAAATATTGTGTTCAATTTGTTAGGCCTCCAGATCACTCCATAATACATTACACCAATTAGGCATACCATTATGACCACTGACCAGTGAACTGAACAACTGATTGTCTCTTGGCACTTGTTAGTGGGTGGCATATATTAGGGATCACATGAACATTTAGTCCTCAGAGTTGATGTGTTAGAACCAGGAAAAATGGGCAGGTGTAAGGATTCGATTCGAGTGAGTTTGACAGGGGAAAAATTGTAATGGCTAGAAGATTGGATTAGAGCACCTCCAAAACTGCAGTTCTTGTGGGATGTTCCCACCTGCAGTGGATCTATCTGCATGACACGGTTATATTGTGAAGTGACATCTTGCCTACGATGATTTTTTATAGCATTGTTGACTTCAGTTTGCTGAAATGCCACCAATCCCACCGTGCCTAAGGTTAATAGTTAACATGCTGTAACAAGATAAACAATATTTTAAAAAACTGATTTGGTATTTGAGCCACGGTCATGTTTGTACTGCTCCAGCCCCGTTGTGAAAGTACACGCCTTGCCCTGGACTTTCAACCACACGCACATTTACTGGTGTACAAACACAAAGAGAGCTCAACACTGCATGTTGTAGTTGTGTGGATGGCCTGGTGTGCTGTAGGTAATAAGACGTGACAGCTGCTGGGAGGGCTGCCCTCTGCCTGCCTCTCAGGTCAAAGATCTGGTCAAAGTTACACCAAAAGATTCCCTCTCTCTGACATCTCACTTAAACAACCCAAGATTAGAAGTGACTGGTGGCTGAGAGAAGCAGACTCTTCCAACAAAAGAGCAGCACTGTGCAGGTACACCAGAGGGCATATGCTCAACGACTGTGTGTTGCCAAAACTTAGGTAACTGCTTCATGATTATGCACATTTTTTGCACCCAGAGAGGAATTTTTCAAAAAATTAAAGTTGAAATTGATGTCATATTTTTATTTACTGTACACAAATAGTAGTTTAAGACCTGGCTTTGGTTAGCCAGTCAGAGTATAATCACCTGTTCAGATTTGTATCGTTTCCGTTTTCCATTTTTCACAGAAAGCCATGAAAAACAAAGTCCATGCAGAGCCACCTAAGCACTCGTATATCACTTGCTTATACACATGCACAGCTACACCAATTAAAACAGACAGTTAATTTTCAAATTAAAGGTCCTTGGGAAAACACTGGAAAGAAACAGTGTGAATTAGCACCACAGAAAGATTACTATTTGAAATCCATTTATGCTGAACACTCACATATATAGTTTAGAACTCAGTATTCTGTGCCTTTAATACTGAAACTCATGGAATAGCCCATCTAGCTTTGCATTAGTAAACATGCTTATCTTCCTAATGGAAAAGGATTTGAAAAGATAATACCCTCTATGAAAAATCTACAGTACACAAATAACAGGCAAGAGTGCTGCCTGCTTTCCTAATAACAATAATCTAGCATTGCTTACCAACATATTGCTCCATAATTGATGACAAAGGACACGTTCCAAAATGCCTTTCCACACAACAAAAAATACTTGTCATGTGAACTCTTTTTTTATTCCATCTTTGGCTAGAAATGTTCCTAATTCCCATCTTTATTGTCTTATTTAAATTTAAAAATGCATTCGAATTAAAAAAAGCTACTTTTCTTCACATGGTTACAAAAAAAATAAATAAATTATCTAACTTTATTTTTTCAGCTTGTTTTGGAAATAGAGCATGGAAACACATCAGTCTGAAACAGTATTACACCACCTAGTTTGAGTTTCTCTAAAGGGTAAGTGTTTATAAAGATATTGATCGTATGGATTAAGAATGATGTATTTTAGGACAACACAGCAACAACACAGACATGGTAACTGGGGGCCAGTCAGTCGAATTTTCATTACCTTAGGCATCTTGCCCCGATACAGGCACGATACAAGTCCTATATAGACATCGACAGAAATACAGTCCATATGGTGCAAGAAAAGTAGTACATAATTATGAAATTCGGTAATGCAATGAATACTTGTGAGTTACACATCAACCGTGACATAAACTGCTTGAGTGGATGCTGTGGTTCGCTTTGTTCCCTTAAAGGTCTGCACTTGATTTTATAATAAACACACTGTTTAGGTTATGTAACTAACATGGTTAAAAGAAACACCTTGAATCAGTGAATGCGTCACTGTCCAAAGTTTTGTTGACCTATCCATCCACCCTCACCTCCTCCCAACATGGATTTTGTGGCTCTAAAACCTCACTTCCTCATTTGTGTCGGTCCCAATTAGTATGATGACCAGAGGGTGCAGTTACAATCAAATGTAACTCATAATAACCTTTTGCCTTGGACAATCTCCCCTGAAAAAGAAGGAAGTGAAGCTGGCTCCAGTAAAGGCCTGAAAGAGCATCACTGTAAAGTATCTTCTGTGACGTTCAGCTAAAGTTAACTCAGCGTTCAATTTGGAATCCAAAGTGCTGCAGCACAAAGGGAACACAGTCAGAAGTGACACAGAAAAAAGTGTCACTTCTGACTTCGCAGTTCGCATCAGTGAGCTATGCACTGAATAGGTCAGTGATTTTCAATGGGCAGACCACAATCTGGTAGTGGTCATTGCAGGCTACAGGGCAAAGACTTTATTTGACAAAAGCTGACATCTGTTGCTAGGAGAGAAAGAAAAGTCAGAAAAAGTTTCTTAAATATTCTGCACTGATAGCAATGTTGCCAGAAGAACCGATGGTATGCAAAAGAGTGCAAATGAGCAGATTCTTTAGAGGCTGAGTGATTGCTTTGGTATAGTATGCAGTGTAGTTTGGACACTAAAGCAATACTCGTCATCTGTCTTCTCCATTCACAGATCAGCCACAACAACAAACCACCTGCACTGTATAGTGGAGCCACCCCATTTATGTCATCAAAGCAGGCCAGACACACTGGATTGTCTTGTGGTTTCTAGGATCCATCAGGTCCTGTAGGTTGACTTATAATTGCAATGTGTCAGGGTGCAATATCCTGCTGCTTGGTAAGTTGGCAAACATGCATATCAATGCCAAGACCCAAGGTTTTCCAGTAGAACACTAAAATTAAAAAAAAAATTAAAAAGATGACAAAAACCTCACATCGCTGCCAGTAGGGGCAAATATTTCTACTGTTTTAAAAGATTCTTCAAGTAAGTAAGTAAAGTTTATCTTTTAAGCGCTTTTCGTAGACAAGCAGTCACAAAGCACTGTACACAAAGGTTAAAATAAACAGAATGTTAAGTACCAAAATAGACAATAAAAACAATACAAAAGGTTAAAAGCAAATAACAATGTAAAATTTTTTATAAAGTGTTGATCAACAGAAGGCTTGTTTAAACATAAACATTTTTAACTGCTTTTTAAGGATTCCACAGAGTCAACCAAACGTAGTTGTGGTGGTAGACTGTTCCACAGCCTTGGTGCCACAGACTGAAAGGCTCTGTCCCCTTTCGTCTTCAGTCATGTACGGGGAACAACCAACAAACTCTGAGTCTGTGAGCGGAGACAACGAGCAGCAGTGTATTTTGTAAAAAGCTTGGATAAATAATCTCTATATGCTCTATATGTTAAAACAAGAATTTTAAAATAAATTCTAAACTCTATTGGGAGCCAATGTAAAGAATATAAAATAGGAGTAATGTGAGCATGCTTGCTAGAACGTGTTAGTAGTCTGGCCGCTGCATTTTGTATAGCTTGGCAAACAGAGCATTACAATAATCTAAACGCGATGACACAAATGCATGAACAATGTTTTCCAGTTCAGCTAAAGAGACCATATGTTGGAGTTTAGAAATGTTCCTTAAATGAAAGAAACAGGAACGAGACAAAGATTTAACATGCGAGTCAAGGCCCAGAGAAGAATCAAATATTACTCCAAGATTTCGAATGTTTGACTTAGCAGAAGGACAGAAAGAGGCAAGAACCTGACTGATTTTAGAATGTAGTTCAGGAGGAGCTATGATCATGGTCTCGGTCTTGTTTGTGTTTAAAACAAGGTAATTGCTAGAAAGCCAATCAGAAACCTGAGTTAAGCACCGGACTAGTTGTGGACAACCT
>VVHJ01030345.1:3146-16561 GCA_015107715.1 Tylochromis polylepis
CTGACCTGATGACAGCTGACACACACACACACACACACACACACACACACACACACACACACACACACACACACACACACACACACACTGTGTGTTCTTATTGTGGATGTTCAGTTCTGAAGGTTACCTGCAGAAAAAACACAAAACTGAAACCTCCAAACTTTTCCATGCACAACAGTAAGCACTGTCACAGACGGTATACCCGGACCATTCAGAGTGAAGCCTGTGAAGGTGTTTCCAGCTTCATGCCTCGTCTCCTTCCAGCCGAGTCACAAATATCATCTAACATACTGTTTTCACTGTTTTCTGTTGGACGTAAATCAAATCAGATCTCAAATGTGCAAAGTTCAACACCCATCTGAGAAATCTTGGGTTCTTCAGTTTGACCTTCAGCCTCACAGCTCGGCTGTTCGCTGATGTTTTCAGGATTTTAACCGACACTTTTCATTAATGTAGGTATGATCTCAGGGTTTGTCCTTTGCAGTGAGTCTGAGGCAAACAGCACAGGACTCCTGAAAAAGGAGAGGAATAAAGTAAGTATATAATCTTCTGGTCTGATCAGACAGTGAACTCACCACAGGCAGCTCACCCTGCTGGGTCGGGTTTGGATGTTCTGGTTGCAGATGTCAGTGGGATTCTGAAGGAGGACCAGAAAATGGAAATCTTCCTTCAGGTCTCTGCTGGCTGATAGATTTTCATTATTTCTAATCAGCAGAGTCTCCTGGGAGCCGTAGTTAATTATTAATACTCATGTATTTTAAAGTATTGATAAAAAGAGGCTCCAGTATGAAACCACTGAGGCAGAGGGAAGGAAGAGGCTCATCTAATTATCTCCACGTCAGCCTTTATAGTGAGTTCTAACCCTCAAATGTTAGGCAGCACTCTGTGCTCCAGATGAGATGTGAATAAACACCATCCTGATGGCTCCTGCAGCCTGACTCTCACTGCAACACGAGCTCCTTCAGCAAACGCTGCAGAGCAGCGGGTTACCTCGTTCCTCCCAGCGGGCTGACCTCTTTACAGCTGCACAGAGCACATTCAAAAAACAGCCAAAGTTATTATTTTCAATCTGTAATGGAACCTCTGAACCATTTTTCAGCCTGTTCATGCAAAATCCAACATCATTATCTTCTCCCACAAATGGATTTCCACTCCCATTTATCATCATAATTTCCTCATCGGCACAAAACTTTCCTGCTTCAAGCAAGCGTGGAAACTTTTCTGCAATTGGGGAAAAGATTCTTTTCTTCCGATTATTAAATCCAGTTTATTTTTAATTTCATTCATCATTCATGTTGATCAGCAGCTGTGAGTGCTCACATCTCCTCCTGACCAGCTTCACCAGAACTGCAAAGAGCTGCTCTATATTTAGACTCTGCAGGTGTGTGCATGTGACCATGTGCATGCACTATCTGTGTGTGTGTGTGTGTGTCAGTCATTGATAACAGCAGACGTCAGTTCAGAGGATTTTTCTGTTTCTGTCAGTGTTTAAATGAATATCTGCTCTCTGTGTGCTGAAACCATTAATGAGCTTTAATCCAATTAATGTAAACCTCATTTACCGCCTATCAACATACTGATTACACACACACATGCGCGCGCGCGCACACACACACACACATAATGAAGTCATGTGACTGATACAATCCCAGAGAAGCCTGCGGAGCCCATCAGTGAGTCTCAGTGAGGAAACAGTGCTGCTGGTCTCAGAGGAGTCAGTTTCTGGGATTCAGGGAGGAATGTTCTGCTGCTCCTGATGTAATGGCACAAATAATGGAGACTATTCCACGGCCACAGCTCGTTCAGTCCAGGATGGCCTTCAACACACTGCACACAAAACTGTACAGATGTTTTCCACTTCATTTGACTTTTTAGCACATGCCTCTCGTACACCTGTGTGCTTGCTGAATGGTGATGTACTGACCCTTATGCTGTGATACCAAATACTTACAGGCCCAGTACCGCCGATACCACGTATCCATACTTTTGTCCTATAAACTCAGATATTTGCATTGTTCCGTTCACCCTGCTGACCCTGTTTTGCTGCAGAGCTCTGCTCCTCTGTCTGTGATTTTTACCCTTCAAGTGTTTGTGCATCACACGGTTAGAAACCCATAGACTAGCTAATCAGACTAGCTAAATAGCTTATTGCTAACTTTGTTTCGTTCGGTTTAACTACGTCCATGTGTCGGGACAGTCAACTCAAACACCAGGAAGAAGAGCCACACCGATCACTGTGTATGAACAATGATCAGTGCCTCATCGAGAAATATGAGCATGATGTTGAGCAGACAAATGTTGTGTTGTCCACTCCGATGGCTATAGGTATGAATCACTATGCAACAGGAGTGAGGCTATGGTCTGAGGAAGTTTACAGTTTGTTTTCTGAACCTTCACAGTGGAATAAGTGATGAGTACCGATAAGGTGGGCTTTTAGTGAGGGCTGGCAACCAAAATAGCTTTTTTCAGTCAGACAATGAACTGACGGGCTGTGTGAAGGGAACGTATCGGATAAATGAAGAGGTCATGTTCAGGCCTTAAACACAGCAGGCAGGTTCACCTTTCACAGTCAGGCCTGTTTCTCTAAATAAGGCAACAGGATCCATGTTTTAAACCTGTGTCCTAAACATCAGCTAAATAAGGCGTTTAACAGCGGTTCATGGCGAGGTGAAGGTAAATATTATAAAGTACCAGGTCTCCATCAGGTACACAGGAATGCTTCTTTTATATACAGAAAGGACAGAATCTGATCTATCAGCATTTCTTATTTAATCATTTTGTCAAATGTATGAATGAACAGTTAGTTCTTGTTTTCTGAGCATCTCAGTCTGCACTGTGTCCTCGTCTTGTCACAGCAGACCCCCACACTCGTCACGGTCTGTAAACTTTCTGTGGAGATGGGAAGCATTAACAGTAAAAGTGACCGTGGTGGTGTCAGTGCCACGGTGGGAGTGTGAACACAGAGGCCGCAGGGTGACGAGCGTGGGTTTCTTCTACACCCATGTGCATGTTTTAGACCCTTCAAAGCCGCCTGCTGTCACCGTTTTAAATGAAACAGTGAGCGTGGCAGAATGATGGCTGAGAGTGTGGAGAGCACTCTGAGGTTGTCACTAATGCCGTTCAGCAGAGGTGTTAATCCTGACCAAACAATCTCTATTTACAGCTGTTTGTTTGATTTTGGGCCGACTCATTTGTTCATTTCAGACTGTAGGAGCGACATGATCGCTTAACACAAACAGAGCTGATGGTGACTGCAGAGGAGCCTCACAGCTGTTCATGTGTCATTATATTTACCTGGAAGCAGGTGTTAACCTGGGAGAATCCCCAGCCCTCCCTCGCCGTCCTGCGGCAACACTTCTGGCTGCTGCTGCTGAACATGTTTTCAGAGGGAAACATATCTTCAGAAATATCAGCAGCAACTTTGAAACACTCCTATCACTGTCAGACTCGTAGCTGTTATCAACAGAATCACGGGATTCGTCAGCCACTACTGGGGTGCTGAACCCTGGCAGCGTCCTCTGTGCTGCTTCTTTTCTGCTCCAACTTGGACACGTATTAACAGACCGACACATCCAGGCTTCTATCTGCTGACTGCAGCTTCTTGGTTGAGGTCCAGAAATGAAGCTGGGTTATATTTCTAACTGTTGAATGAAGCTGAACCTCAGTCTGAACAAACAAGCAGCAGCTGAGTCTCAGAGACGGAGAAGGTAAAGACTGTGCCCCCAGGTCAGCGGAAGCAGTGTCAGTATGAATTTAAGCCGATCTTTATTATCAGTAACCCCAGGCTGGAACGCAGCAGTGTGTATATTACATTATGCTGCTAGTTAAAAAGAAGTCCTCAGAGCTGCACGTGTCAGCTGATCTTAAAGAGAAAACAGCGACTCAGTCCACCAGTCATTTCCTGTTGAGTCACTGGATCTCAGCGTCGCCAGTTCTTCAGACGCCCTACTTGTAAAACTTATTTCAAAAGAAGGCTAGTAACCTGTCAGTCATACGTTGTTAGCCAATGAGTGAGCAGTTTCACATTCAGCCCCGCCCCTCGTTGCACCGATTGCGACGTTAGATACGCTGATCTCGAAGCTTTAAAACGGGACTTGACAAACGATCATTCAACACTAGAATCCCTGACCCAGCGCAAATTTGCGTAACCTACAACTACCTAGAATTACTGACTTTTTTATTTTCAGTGGCAAGTCCCGAGGTATTTCCCCCCCCCCCCGCTGAGATTTTCACAGGTCGTCAGCTCGTTTCTCAACCTGCTTTTGTTGAGGTCGTTGTCGTTGAGGCGTGGCACATTTGCATTTGTCACAATATGAAGATAAATTAGAAATCAAGGATTATTTGTTAACCGGATTTCTTGCTAATTTCTTTCCCTTCCCTAAATCTGTCTTTCTTCCATTTCAAACTTCCTGTAACATGTTTACCCCCTAACATCCCCTTTTCCTCCCTTAACTGTTTCTTTTCATTTGTCTCCTTACACCTTTTTGTTCCTTTCAGGTTTCCACCTCCGCGCTTACACCTTTTTCTTTACCATTTCCTTGATTTCCGTACCCACTGCTTTTTTTTTTTTAACTCATCTCACCTTTTTATAAAGTAACATGAGGGCAGAAAAAAAAAACGTAATCAGCTCCAGCATCCATCTGTTCCGTCTCCCTTTATCCCTCTTTCACCTTCCATACCTTTTTCGTCCCTCTCCATTTCTACCCTTTAGAATTTTAGACTGTTTGCTTTGATAGCGGCGTTGCACATTCCTCATTCTGTCACCTGTACTCCAGAGGTCATCACCTGGAGCTTTTCCAATAGTCTTGAAGGAGTTCCCACACATGCAGAACAATTGTTAGCCGTTTACAATCATGCTCATCCCAAACCATCTCAGTTGGGAGTCAGTGACTGCAGAGGTCATGTGATGTTACACAGCACTCCATTACCACACAAAGCCTGCATGCTTCTTTTGTCTCAATGTTGAAAAAAAATGGCAGTCCCTCAAAGGGAAACTACTATTTGGACACCTGTGAGTCCATTCCTTGTAAGTCTCTTGGTGTTACCGGTTTTCTTTTTCTCGGTCTCTCTCAGTTCCATCATAAAGGATGGAACACAGCCTCCTTCCAACACCTGTGTCACGGTCCTGGGTCGGTGACCCAGTGTTTGGAGTTTTGTTTTTTGATTTCATCATGGTTTATGATTGTTGTGTTTTGGGTTTCAGTTTTGTACTGTTCTCCTTGGTTTGAGATTTCTAGCGCTTAGGTTTTGGTTCCTGTGCCCCCCATGTTTAGCGTAGGTTTCGTTCTGTCCTTCATGTTTGTCTTCTTGTTCCCCAGTCAGTCGTGTCTCATGTCGCTCCTGTCCCTGTACTCAGTGTTCCCTCTGTTTAGTGTCTAGTCTGGGTCTCTGTGTCTGTCGTGTACTTCCTGTTTTATTTTGACAGTCCTGCTCTGTGTTCAGCCTCGATTCCCCGTCTCGTCTGTGTAATTAGTACCGGCAGTGTTTCCCTTCTGTCTCCCATTTCCTGATTACTCCGTCATGTGTTTTAGTCCTCTGTCACGTCGTTAACCTTCATTCACCCCTTCCCCGTGCTGTGTCTCGCCCTTCGTATTCTGGTGAAGTTCTAGTTCCGAGTTCCTGGTTTTGCTCTCCTAGTTTATGCTTCCCAGCTTTAGTTCCTGAGTCTAGTTTAGTTTTTAGTTTGTGTTTGAGATCCTTAGTTTGTCTTTGTAAAGTTAACTTCTTACGAAGAGTGTTACAGCAAATAAAGCTACGCTTTAAGTTAACTTCCTGTTTCCGAGTCCTGCATTTGGGTCCACATCCTGCCTGCCACACACCACTAGCCTTGACAGCCTGATGTGGTGTAGACTCTCATCTTTTCAGTTATATGCAACCAATTCACAATCAAATCACTGTGAAAGTTGCCCAAACTTCTCCTTCTGCCCTAATTTGGTGATTTTTGAAACTACGAGAACCTTTAAGCCTTGTGTGGTATTCAGGTCAAATTGACCCGTTTCATATTTCTAAAAGAAAAAAAATACAGTCCAGGTTAAATTTTTCTGTACCTGAAACTCAGTTTTCTGTGAGAACCAAACCAAACATAATAGCTGAGCTCACATGCTACTGTACCCAACACATTTACATCCTTCATATGGTCTTCAGGCCAGTTTGACCCAGATACACAGAGAGACACACACACACACACACACACACACACACACACGAATAATGTTACATCATTATAAATTAAGCACAGAGAAGCTTTTTGCTCTCACTTTCCCAGACTCTTTACCCTCCGTCATGTGCCCGCCTGCAAACCACTTGTTTGGTTTTCCATATTTTCTCACACCTGCACATGAAAGGGGCAGGACAAGAGAGAGAAATACTTCTACATCACAGTACGCGCTCTTTCACCCTCAATATCGCCAAGAGGTTCAGGTGTCAGAGGGCTTTAGAGCTCATATTTGAAGGATAGGAAGGAGCGAGGAAGTCTCACAATATGAAGATAAATTAGAAATCAAGAAATCAATGCCCACAATCATTCTGATTCTAAAAGTGAATCTGGAGATGGTCTTCACTTGGAATTCTCCACTGAGAGAGTCCCCCTGCTCAACTGCTAACATAATATGGATGGTATGGGCGGTGCAAAATATGTTCTCACTGGCTACAACAGTTTTTTCACGTCATACAACCTGGGACAGTAGTTTCTAAAAAACAAAACTGACAATGCGCTAACGCATTAATGTTATTGAAGATATTGTCTCAGTTCATTTTTCCAACATACGCTTCCGTATAGCGTTTTTTTTTTTTTAACATCAATTATGTTGTTAAAAAAACGAATCACGCTTCAGTTGTTAATTGTGTTCTAGTAGACCCCAGTTGCGATCATTAAACGTGCGTTTTCTCTACTGTTTGAAACTGAGATAAAAGACAACATATGTTAATGGTTTATGGAGTAAACTTTGATTTCAGACTTGTTTTTAAAACCCCAAATACGTAAGTCCTGGGTCAGTTTGACCCGAGGGATCCTTTAAAGTGAACATTTTCTGGACTTTCTGATCATGATGTACGCCTGCTTTCGTGTAGCAGTTAGCAAACTGGGTGGATTGCTGAATGACCTTCATGACTATCATTTTTGTACTTGAATAGTGTTCAAGAAGTGCTGGTATTTAGCAAACAGCCAGATTCGGCTCCTGTTGCTCATACTTTCTCAACTGATTGTCTTGTCAGTGACGGTTTCATCAGTTCCAGCAGTTCCCCCTCCCTAAAATCTCGTCTGGAAACTGAAACACGCTCCAGAAAACTACTTCATGGGCTGCTTAAGAAACTGCCAGCAGCCTGAAAGTATGTCGGCAGTGACGACAGCAGCTACTTCACAGTAAATAAAGCTAGCTCAGCTGAGGTAGAGGTGGGTTGCAAAATGGCTTGCAGTGTTTGGTAACTGTGGGGAGAGTGAATTAGCTTATAAACAGCCCTGAGTGAGATTTGCCAAATGATGGCATAGAAATAAATTTGTTATTTTTTGTTCTTTATTGCCAGTTAATTAAAACCAGACCTGATATAAACACAAGCTGTTAATTACACAATAAATAATGAATAAACCTTAACACGGGTGATAGAGTAGATGTGAGTTTCTTTCTTTTTACGTTGGGTCAGAGGTGTGACAGAGGTGTTTTTCTCTTCCATCATCACCCGCAAACCCACCTTTAACACCCCACCACGTCAGTAACATGACTGTCAGCCATCGATCGCTGCCCCACTTAAAAAGTCAACAGCCAGTTCACATAACTGCTTTTTTTTTTTTTTTTAAGGTGAGGCCTTTGGTCCAATCGTAGGTGAGTGTGTAATCCATCTCATCTCATGTCGCCTTTGGCTCTCCATCACGGCACAGAAACACAGAGGAAGAACATTTTAAAACATTTCCTGCTCTCTCCAGGCTGTTGCTGTGATATTTTTCATCAATACCAATCTCTGCTTTCAATCCAGCAAAGTGAAGATGAACATTTTCTTTCCATTTTTTGAACAGCGGCACAAAACCTACCTTTTTGTCGTCTATTTTGTTCAGACCTGGATCTTCTTAACACTGACAATTCCTCATTTCCTACCTTGTGCCTTATCCACGCTGCCTCCTTAAACCCTTCTTTTCTTTTTTCCTGCCTTTTACTGTCAGTCGCTTGTTCCTTTTCCCATTTTTCATATTTTACCCACCCTTCATCGTTTCCTTATCTTCTTTATTTCCCTAATATCCTTCTTAACTGAAACAGCTGGACATCAAACCACCAACCCTGGGACCACTGAACAAACCCGTTCAATACCAACGGGCGCCGCCGAAGGCCCTGAACATTCACAGACACGGTGTGAACCGCAGAGCCATATTTCCTCCCTGCTGTGAGAATAATTGAGAGTAAACACAGAGCTGAAGTGAACGAGTTGCTTCCTCAGCCTGTTGAACATTTGCATCATTTGAAAAATGACAGGAGGAGGTGAACTGTAATCTTCAGGACAAACTGGACTCCTTTCCAATTTCCACCTCCCCTTCCTTATCCTCCGAGTGTAACATTAGGTTGTGTAGCTGTCTGCTCTGATATATTATTGCAGCAGCCGATGGTCGGGGCTTCCCCTGACTGATTCTTTATGCCGACCGAACAGCAGCTAATCTTGGCGGGCATGCAGCGGGGCTCCTCATCAGGCAGACAGCAACTGTAAACAGTGCTGATTGATTACCGCCTGGAGTGTATTTCCCCCTGCTCCTGCAGGACTCGCTGTGGTGTTGTGTGTTGTTTGACTGTCACGCCACACTAATGCCGGCATATCATTAACAGCAAGATAGCGTGTTTTTTTTTTCTCGAGGATGCAGTGATGAGAGCGGCTCTGTGTCCGAGTCTCTTAAGGCACCCGCTTTTATTCCATTAACAGCTGACACGACGCTGCATCTACTTCAGATTAGCGTGACAAACCCTTCCCTGTGGCCAATCGGGAGCACTGGAAGGCTAATGCCAAATGTGGCTTTATTTTGTTTGCCGCTCGAGCAACTTGTGATTGGAAGGAGGCGGCAAACAGGGCGGCAGCCACAAGGGGCACTAATACGCTGCCGCTCCTCGAGAAGTTACTGCAGACAGTTGGGTAAAAGTGACACTAATTCATGACCAGCCGCTGCCTTGGAGCACTTATGACTGCACACCCCCCCCCCACCTCCCTCGCAGGCTGCTCCTCAATCCTCCCAGCATCCCTCCCACTGAGCTGGATTCAGACTCCAACGACCCATCGGGGGCCACGGATGTGACCGGCGCTCTGATCCCGAAGTGTTTTATCATGAATCTATCAGCTCTCACTCCATACTGCATCAGATTAGATAAGAGCAGATCCACTTTATTTCAGCCTGCAGGGAAATTCATCTTCAGCGCGAGAAGCGCAGCGGCAACGAGGACGTGACGGAAAGTCATAAAGCACCCAAACACGGCATAAACACAGCGTGAAATATAAAAGTCATCACGCAGCCGGTCTGTTCTGTTCCTGTAAAACATCACACACACATCAAAGGAGTAACTCACGCTCTACACACGAGGAAAACACAGATTTTCTTTCACCTAAAGGTGTCTAAGTGTTGGCTTTAAAAACTAAAAAAGGAGTCAAGTATTTTCTTTCATTTCCTTTACTTCTTCCTGTTTTCTTTCTTCATTTTACTACCGCTCCCTTTTCTATAATCATTTTTCTTTCCCTACTCCATTTCCTTTCCTCCAGCTTCCTTTCATTCAATGATTTCATCTTTCATTTCTTTCTGACTGCCTTCATCTTTCTTTGCTACCTTTTTGCTCCACATTTCATTTCTCCCCTTACCTAGCCTCTGTACCTTGTTCTTACTTTTCTCCCTCCATTTTCTTGCCTAGTTTGTTATTTGCTTCCCTAATTTCTTTTTCATTTACTTCCGTCTTTTTGCATTTTTCCTCCACCCTTTCTGTTTTTCTTTCGTACCCCTCTTTTCATTTTTCACTCCTTCCTTTCGTGCCCCTTTCTGCTCTCACCTTACCTCAATCCTTTCCTTCTTTCTTCTTCTTTCCTACCACCTTCGTTATGTGCTATTTACCTCAGAATGTTAATCTCATAATCTCATACAAACATAACACAGTGTGCTTTTGTGTGAGGAAAAATGTGCGTTGCAAATATTTCAGCCTGTTAGAATCCGACCTGCTCTTAAGTGCCCGAAACCTTTCAACAGGACTGCACAGCTGACATCCAGCGTCGCTTCTGATCCAAACGAGTCTGCTTTGAGCTTCAGAATGAGACATTTCGTTCCAACTTTCATGCCATCTTCCAATTTCCTTTGACAGCTCAGCTGCTGACATTTAGTTACAAAGTCTCGGTAATTTTCTTTTTATGGGAGTTTTCCTAAGTCAAATACGACAAACTGAAAACCGACTGTTCCATTTGTTTGGAGTACAACACTGCAAAGGTGCTTCAGAGTTATTGGTTTACATGTTGTGATGAAGAATTGTGTTTATTTTATCTTTGGTGTTTGAGCTGCTGCGTGGGAGAGACGGGAAGCAGCAGGAACGATTGTTCACTTGTTGGAGTGACGTGTGTTTTTCGCCGCTTCACGCAGTACGAAAACAGACAGTTCGACACCCGTGTGCGATGATATGATGTGTCTGTCTGTCAGCGAACATGACAAGCCCCTGACAGATGTCAGTAAACACACAAAGACTGGCACTGATGGAGGGAAATATCTTTTAATGTTTCTTATAGCTATTATTATTCACAAAGTAATTATCTTTAAAAAAAAAAAAAATTTTTAAATCTCTGGTCCATTTGAATATGCTTTAGAGCAGCACTGTTTCAGGGCCATGATTAGGGATTATAGGGCCATATTTCAAGGCTCAAATGACCCCGATCGCATGCAAGAGTGAAAATTAGAGTGTGAATTTGAAAAATTATCTGGTCACACATTAGAGTGACTCTAAATTGGCAGAATGGATTCTCTCCTGTTAGTGCCAGCAAATCAGTCATTAACTCCTCTGTCTCCTCGCTCTCTCTTGTTAGGAATAGGTACAAAACATCCGTACAGACACTTACTGAGGTTGGCCAGCATCGTCTCAGCACCTGCTGTCCTGCATGTTTTCAGTTCAGAAGGTATAGAAGGAGTGCAAATTGACATTGACTGACATGGAGGAGCGTAAATTCATGTAAGCAAACTGAAATATCTCATTTTGTTTTACTTGTACATCCGGTGAATTAAGAAAAACAAAAACAAAAATAAAGTTAAAACTAGACTGGCTGAACAGGTTTGCTTTAAAAATGTTGTAAGACCCATCAGAGATGATGGGAGAAGTCAGGTGGGTTCAAATACAGAGAGATGCAGCAAAACATAACAAAATCTTTCCAAGCATTAAGAAGCCCAGCGAGCTGCCATGGATCGCGACGTTCCTCCTGTCGCTTCCTAGAATCTGGTATTTATTTCTTTGTTTGTGCGTTCCAGCTGCCTCTACAATTGTAGTAAACGTTATGGTAATCATAACCAAAATTATATTTTTAGGTGCTGTTCAAAACTGAGTCCCCTACATTTTGCCCACAGAGTGGAGGACTGGTCATCTAAAAAAAAAGAAAAAAAAGCACAAGGTCTCCTTTGATGTCAGCACTTTGACACACCTGCTGTAGAGTTTTATACAAGGAAAAAGGTCCTGTTCGAAAAAGGAGGAAGAATGGTTGTGGGCTGAATAAATCCTGAGACATTCAACAGAGAGAAGACCTCTGTTCATGTATATTTTTCATGTAAAGTTTCATGATTTAAAAAAAAACACGAATAACCGATGCCTGCCCTGGTGCATCGAGGCACCGATAACCTGATATGGCTGCGCGCTCTCTGGGATTCTTGTGACAGATCAGCAGTAATGCCGTGGAATGAGAACAGGCTTGAGTGTAACACAGGAATATAACACATCTGGACCGAGTCTGCATGTTCTCCCAGTGCCTCCATAGGTTTCCGCCCACACGCCAAAGACATGTCCGTTAGGCTAATTGATGAAGTAGCTGTGGATGCTAGTGTGCGTTGACCCATGATGGACGGGCGACCTGTTGAGGGTGTGCCCCGCTTTGGGCCCTATTACAGTTCAGATGGCCTCTAGCTCCTCCTGCAATCTCCCGGAGTTAAGAAAAGAGGCAGATGGATGGATGAACGAAAAGATACGACCAAACTACTGCTGTTACTTCTTCTTATGCAGTTGTGCTACTTAAACTGCTGATTTTGTGGAGTGCAAGTCTTTGTGTTGCTGTAAAATTAGTTGCAGCTCTCGCTGTGTGTTTGTGAAATTGCCTTTGATTACAGAGCTTCATTACATTTCATTACAGAAGCTGATGCTCTCTACAGTACATTAAAAACTCAAGCAGCCTCAACTTTTGAGGATGTGGGGTATTAGCGCTGACTGCCGTCTCCACATCTCCATTCACAAGTTGTTTTTATTGTCTTTATTGTCAATTACAGAGGCACTCTCTGTGTGTTAGTTACAGCTTTATGGCTGCCTTTAAACTCTGTGCTGGTGCAGTCCAATAGCTGCTCAATGAATTATGGGTGTAATATTGAAGACATTTTCAGAGCTTCCTTTGGAGAGCAGTTTCAATCATTTCTCGGCTGCTGAGTGTCATCAGATTGAACAGTAAAATCACGGTTACAAACCGTCCGAGTAACGTACGAGTGTTTTCTTCATGTTTACACTCCCCGTGACCCGAGGAGTGTGTAATCGCATCTGCGAGTGTAGAAAAGATGTTTAACATCTCAAAGTCCATCAGTTAGAGGTTGGAAAGTCACGTGCAGCCTTAGAAAGCAGGCTGGGGTCACTACAGCCTGAGCTGACACAACTATGACGGTGTCTGTTCTGTTTGACGCCCGATGTGACCATAAAGCCGAACACAGATATCCGTATCTGTGTATGTCTCTTGAGTCAGCCCATTAGAGCACTTGGCTCTCACACTGCAGGCTTACTTGCTGTTCCTAGAGTATTTAAAAGTAGAATGGGAGGCAGAGCCTTCAGTTTTCAGGCCCCTCTTCTGTGGAACCAGCTTCCAGTTTGGATTCAGGAGACAGACACTATCTCTACTGTTAAGATTAGGCTTCAAACTTTCCTTTTTGCTAAAGCATATATTTAGGGCTGGATCAGGTGACCCTGAATCCTCCCTTAGTTATGCTGCAATAGGTGTAGGCTGCTGGGGGATTCCCATGATGCACTGGGTGTTTCTTCTTCACTCACTATGTGTTCATAGACCTCTCTGCATTGAATCATACTTGTTATTAATCTCTGTCTCTCTTCCACAGCATGTCTTTATCCTGTTTCCTTCTCTCACCCCAACCGGTCGCAGCAGATGGCCGCCCCTCCCTGAGCCTGGTTCTGCCGGAGGTTTCTTCCTGTTAAAAGGGAGTTTTTCCTTCCCACTGTCGCCAAAGT
>VVHJ01030379.1:4631-37667 GCA_015107715.1 Tylochromis polylepis
AAAACAAAGGAAAAAAACAAAATCAAAAAAAAAAAAACCCAAACACTTTACTATTAAAGGAACCTTTGAAAGGATTACAAAAGCCGCTCTGTTTATAGTGTGTAAATACCCATGTGATGTGCAAATGTTTCCCCTATTCTCCCTGTCTGAAGTGACTTTTTTTATTATGAATAAGCATGAATGTTTTAAGACTGATAACTTGTTTAACACGCAGCCAAACATTATATTTTTCTCTCTTTTTTATGAGGACTAAAAGATTATTCTTCAGCGGACTACAGAAAATGTATTGAAACATTAAATAATCCTTAGAACGGAGGATATTCCTTTGAGTGTATCCACACACAGTGTATGAGATACAGTATGTTTACAACATAGTACTCGTCTGAAATCAAATCAAATCAAAATCGGTCTTATAAAAGAAGTACTCTGAGGGTCGTGTGGATCGTACTTTTTGTACTCGTTGTAGAAATATGTGACTTTCAAACTCACTCATTTACTTAGTCTTTTATCCTTTAATCTTCCACTACGCAAAGGCGGCTTTCTCAAAAAAACAAAACAAAAAAACCCAAAAAAACAATGAAAACAATGTGAAAATGTGCAATGGAACTTGTACGTAAGTATCAATACAGCAAGGTTAAAGGTAAAAACGTTAATTACCATACACCAATGTAATGGCAAAAAAGCAAAACATCCTTATACCTAAATGACAAGATAGGTTGATTGCTAATGGCTCCTATAGCTACATATGAACTTTTTGTCTTTTCATAATTGCAATCCCATGTGAAAACATTAGGTTTAGATGTAAGCAGCAGTTTTCACATGTTAACATTTAAACTTCTCCCATTTTCAGTAAACGCCTCCCCCATTCTGATTGTTACGGTGTTGATGAGCCCCACCCCAGGCAATAGTGGGTGATGACACCACTAGCTTTCTGAAAGATCAGACATTTTATATATAGTTACTCCCACAGCGGCAAGAGGTTGCCCAAACAACTTTCCAATTAAACTTGTTCAAAAATCAGTAGCTATTGTCTATCTTCATGTGAGGTCAGGCTGTGCAAAACTAGACACAATCTTAAAAAAATGAATTGTGCCTTCATGTCTGAAAACTGAAGTACCTTCAATCTGCATTTATTAGTGGCCTGTGGAATGTGGCACCTCGGCTCCTCCTATCACCTCCACCTCCCTTGTTCCACTTTGGGATTGATGTGCATAGCTATGGTAGACTTGCAGTATGCTATATAGTGTAGACTCTTTTTGTGGCTATGAGGAAGGCCAAAAACCAAACTCAATCCTTCAAAATAATAGTCCACAAACCAGAGCATGACATCATGGTAGCTACTACGTCCACTTGTTTTAACCAGTCTTTGGACATGCAGGCGTGCTGGTGTGCATAGATGTAAAGGGCCACAAAGCCAAGTGTGAGCCCAGTGGTAATTTAACAATTCTCAGCAGGTTGTGTTCGGGGAAGAGCTAATATGGGGCAGTGAGTTGCTGCTTGTGCGTGTGTGTGTGTGTGCGTGTGTGTGTGTGTGTGCCTGTTAGGTCTATCCTTTTGTGTGTGTTTGGCAGGGTTTCATTTCATAGTGAGAGTTCTGCTGACCTTGGCATACTCGAGACTACATCCCAGTGGTGTCTCATCCCTCTCTTCTCCTCCTCTTTCTCCTCGCCCTCTCATTCTTCCTCCTCACAGATCCCCTCCCAGGACCATGCCTTTCTCCATCCCTTTGTGAAAAAGAGAAAAGAAATAGCTAGCAGTTCCAGAAAAAGATGCCAACATCTGTCTCACTTTAACTTGAATAATTTGGGAAAAGGGTGTGATTAAAACAGAGACAATGTTTGAGTGCGAAGAATACAACAACAGGCAGCCAAGAAAAAATGATTAGGAAGTCTCTGTGTTTAAAATAAATAAATAAATATTGTGGCTTTTTGACTTTTCCTGTCATCTCCATTTCTGCTGGCTCATACCTTTCAGAGTAAACCATGCTAGAGATCTCATTAATTCTAAACATTGCTGTCAGAAAGGAAGAAATGCAGTGAATGGCAGATTGAGGTTTCTCCGTGCTTGTTATACTTCTCTTCACGTCAAATGCAATTTTATCAAATATATTAGTGATATTAAAGCGAAAAATATTGATGTTTTAAGAATTTTAGAGTTAAGCATTTAGAAATTAAAACCCCAAAGCTGCATTTTAACATTAATTCAAGTTGTTTGTTTGTTTGTTTTTTAGTTTTGTGTTTTACTGATCAAAACTTCAAAATTCCACAGTGAGAATGGCATTTTTTTTTAAAGTATCAAAATGACAAGGAGATGTTTTTGATGCTGCAACGCACTGGCATATTTCTTGTGTTTAAACTTCTTGGTTGACAGCAGTAGAAGTCAACCAGTGCTACTTATGGGAAAACAACTGGCATAGCAATTCAACTGAAATGACAAAAATGGTTGTTTGTAAAATGTCTGGCAGTCTAGGTACATTTGTATACTGAATGTTTATCAACAAAACACAGTTTTTTAAGCCTGTGACATAGTGGTTGGTGGAGCTAGGCTAAAAGAATGCTCTTTTTACTCATGGAATATGTACTTTACTTGCCATGAAGTCTTTTTAAGTAACCCAGTAGCGAAAAATCTAAGTATTTTATCACACTGATTGAAAACCCTGTCTTATATTACAGCGATGCAGAACTGCTCATGAAAACTAATTATTGCATGTCAGTTATACCCTGTATAAATATTTGCTCAAAATTTAAGCAGTTGGTAAATCTTTATTGTTTCATGGAAAAGACTGTTTAGAATGAACTCATTTAATTCTAACTCAACAGTGTGGATTCTGCTGCACAATGTAATATTTACATTTTACAAATTGAAGTAAGTAGTTCAGAGATACTGAGCTTCTATCTCAGTGTATACAAGGCTTTAACTTCGCTGGGATATTTTTTCTATAATGAATTAACTACTAATGTCAAATTTTGCAAAGCTGTTTAATGCATTTCCATTTATGTTATATTTCCCTTAATATGCACGGAAACAACCCAGTGACTTATATAAAGTCAGGATCTTTTTGTACCGTGCATCTTTGTGTTAGGCATTCAGCGTTTGCTCTTATTAAATGTGACATTGAGTACAGTGAGTGGATGACACAAGCTTCTTGCATGCTGACATTTCAAATGTTTCTGATGTGTCTGTCCTGTGTAATAACATAAGTCATTTATATTGCGTGTCCTTACAGAAGTCTTTCCTTTTTATGTTTCAGACTGAATCTGTGTAGGCACCTTTCCACTATCCTGCCAGCAAGCAGAAATGTTCTTTGCCTCTGTTCCAGTATGGTAAGTTAATCTTTTGTGTCTCTGCTAGCATGAATAAATGTGTTCCACAGGGGAAAATAGCAGGGCTTCATGCATGACTTGTTATGGATTTGGGAAACCATGTGTTAGCTATGAATATTCTTATGAATATTCTTAGTGTTATGAACAGACACAGGTCAAAGATTTCCAGACATACCTGCTTAAAAGAAAATTAAAACAAGAATATCTTTAATTTTGTGAAATTGTTGTGCAAAACAAATCTCTAAAACCCGACTCCTTGGTATTCTCATATTGCTTGTTTATGGGGTTTTTTGTTAATAAGAGAAGCAATTTTGACAGTAAGAAACCTGTGACAAAATGGAGCACAAACATACACACAAAGTCACCCGCAGGTGCACTGATAGCGGGTGAATCTGTGGGTGGCTTTTTAAAATAGGCCAGCAGAACACACTGTTATTTCACAGTAATCTGTCAGTAATCTGCTGACAGTCAGAACAAATCTTGAAAAACAACATTGGATTTTACATTTCTCTGTCAACTCAGCACTGTAAAATGTTGCAATGAAGAACTAATGAGCGTCTGAAAACCTTTTTTAAAAAGACATGCTTTAATGCATCAATGTAAAGCATTCAGGTCAGCATTTTCTGCTATTTTCAGTGATTCTTTATTAAAACATTGTGGTTGTGGTGAAAAAAAAAAAAGAAAAAGGAAAGAAAAATAAAAAGGTGCTTGTGGCTTGGGTTAAACAAGGGCTGATCACCGTGACTGAAACCCAAGGGCACAAATACAGAACCATGAAGTCATTCTCTTCTACCAATCCTTGTCGTTGTGCTAAGCTTGATAATTCCATGCTCAAAGGTCCATGCCAACTGCTGTGCCAATCCAGCAGTACCAAATTATACTGGCAACGTTAGGGGGGAGAACATAGTGCAGTGGAACAGAAAGCAATAAAGCATGATGTTGCCAATTACACCAGAATCTCTTGGTAATTATATGTTTTGCTTAAACAATACATGTGGTAACCACTTTGATGTTTTGATATTGGATTTTAATTGCCAATGCAACTAATCAAACATGAAGTGGAGATGTTTCTTGAGGTTTGTAGGGATCTAGTAAAACTGTGATAGCTCTGGGGAGATTGACAAAATGGAACAAGTCATTGCTGTTTCTAGCCTGCAGCTACTGGCATTGTGATGACAGTAAAAATGATCTATACCAACTGAAGCTTTCAGACTGCTTGCCAGGCTCCAAATAAATATGACTGTTTAACATAGAATGAAGGCGCAAATCATATTGTGTCTTCTTACTTTAAAAGAAAATCACATTTGGAATATTTGTTTTGCTGCTACTTTGGTAGATATTATTCAAGTAAAATGCCAAAAAAGTGATGTCATCTTTGTTGTTTTTGTTTGTTTGTTTGTTTGTGTGTTTGTTTTTGTTCAGTAAAAGATATGACATACAGATCCAATACAAAATAGAAAACTGAATTGAGTTTCACTAAAATCTAAAGTTCTACTTGATTTAATTGATTATGAAGAACCACTTTTTCATTTGTTTGTAAATGGGTAAAGAAAAACTATTCAGTCATAGTTGGTGTGTATTCTCATAGCTTCCAGTATTATTTTAAAGGGATGTGATGTTTATCAAGCCAGTGACTTTATTGAAGGAAATTTAAAGTACTAGTTCAAACAATATGTCAGTGGCTAAGGTGAATTAATAATACTGCATTCTAACTTCTGTGGTTGTCAGTAGTATATATATTGCAAACGAAAGGCTATTTTTTTTGTTTCTTGTTAAATTTCTTGTTAAAATCACATTAAAACATTAAAATCACATTTGAAATTGACAGGGAATCTAAACTGTTTTTCCTGCATAGTTTGGACAAAGAACTGTAAATGTAATAATCTATGTTATGTATATACACTTAAAACATGTTTTTCCCTGCAGAGTTACTTTAAAGATGGCTCTGTGAAGAAGCTCCATCTTTTCAATACTCATAAACTACCTACTAATCCAAAAGGCAACATTATTAAGTAAGTTCATGATTTATCATGTTCCCCAGTTAGTGGACTGGATTCCTTGTCCGACAGTATTTTTCTCAGCATTGCATTAATACTTTACTTTTCTAGGATTAGAAATGGATGTCGAAGAACTCCCATAACTAAGACAGCATGTGTAAACTCTTCTTTAGAGAAGAAAATTTTAAAAAACATAGAATTCTTATACGTTATTAGTGCTTCCTAGACTGAAAAATATCTATCAAACAGAAGCAATATGCAAAATGTGGTGAAGTGCAAATAAATGCAAGAGACTATGAATTTATATGAAACTGACTTCAAAGCTGAGAGCCAGAAGCCCTGGAATTAAGAGGTTCTTTTCCTAATTGGCAATTCTGCTCTTTGAATTTCTTCTGCTGAACACCTGCACTGTATTGTTTCGTAAGCGACTGGAATACACTGACGTCAAACAGCATCTGAAAAATATTTTGTTCCGGTTGGTATGTTTGTACAATGAAAATAAAACTTAAAAACTGTCTAAACTAATGAAAATGCAACCATGTAGAACATAAAAATACAATTTGACCAAGTGAAAATGAATATTACAAGGGCCAAGATCTTAGATTTCTTTGTGAGCTAGGCTTAATGAAGCCCTGAGCACAACTAAAAATGGCAGCAACAGGATGGTGGTGTTATAATCCTTTCGAAAAAAACAACTTTTTTTTTTTTTATCAAAGTGAATTTACTGCGTCTGGATTGTATTCAAGACAATACAAGAAGACTTCACAGGAGCCATCAGAAGTGTTTTGGTTTTTTTTTAAGTTTCTTTCAAAAGATCAAAGTCAGGATTAGGTATGGCTGTGATTTATATTATGCACAGTCTCACAGGCCCACAGAAATGAAAATGAAAAGAATTACACTACATTTGAGATGTTTTAATAAATCTAAAATCTTGGAGCTTACCCTTGAGGTCAACACTGACATTAAATGTGTTTAATGTCACCTGCTGCATACCCACTCATGCAAACCTAACTCTCTCTCAAAACATCATCATCACTTTCCAACTTTATTCCCACCAGGGGCCCAGCAGTGGCAATGGAGCATAGGTTGCCACATCAGAGGCTCTTACAGAGAACTGACAGTCAGCAGCATCATACAGTGGGGTGAGGAGGTGGCAGAGCATGAAAGGATGCATTAGATGTTATGTAGATCAACAAATAAAGCTGAATAGGGTGAGTAGGGTTAGGCTTTATATTTCCACCTGGCTTCATCTGGTGGAAATAAGGACAGATATGTGACATATGACATGGAAACATAGTGAGAAGGCATGTGTAAAACAAAAACAGATGGCAGTTAAATACACAATACATATTAATATTTAAATTCCCATTTAAAAAGTAGTGAAATACTTTCTTTTGCTTTTTTTAATGCACTCCTCTTGTGCATAATCAGTCAGCTGATAACAGTGTTTGCCAAAACAGATTTAACACACAAGTGTAATTTGTTGGTTGGAACCACTGACTATTGGACAATTGTTCTCAGCTGTGACTTAGGAGTGAATGTGCAAGAGAAGTGATTATCGACCTTATCGATCTGACATAGTGAAATGTACGACTCATGCTTGCTGTTATTTTATCTCAGATGTTAGTCTCCATGCTGGTGCTGCAGTGTCTCTCTATGTCTCTCCACTGACAGTGGAGCTGAACTATGTTGCCTGCTGGAATAGACATGAATGTGTAGATAGCAAATAACGCATAAATTTGAGCTCATGTGATAACCGAGTGGAGCCCCATGATGACAATATACGGACGTTGTGACAACATAATCAATCACTGAAGAGAGTTGCAGCGGACATCAAGATTATGCATTCTTTGTTGGAATGTCTAAAATCACACTCTGAGGCATATTTCAGCTGTATGTCTGTTAAAACTGTATCAATCATCTGAAAAAAACCCCAAAACCATCTATTCATCAGATTGAGGCAGACTAGGTCAACGTTTGCATCCTAGTGTCTTCATATTGCATCAATTTGAGTTGGAACTAGAAACTGATAGATTGTGGGCCATTTGTCACAAGTAATTTGTGATACTTTTATCTCTGACTCTTTTATTGCCAAGTCCCTCCTCTGTCATTCTTATGCCAGTTGATTTGAATTCCCAGTGCACTTGTCTTTTTCTGTTGCCAAGGCAATAGGAATGGGGGCTGTTGACGGCAGTGGTCGAATACTGACATTTGATTGGCAGTGCAATGTTTCAGGAGAGAGACACGGAAGTTATCTGAATATTAAACATAAGGATTAATCCTCCTCATGTACTCCTGAATATCTTCGGCTGTGAATAGGGGACAGAAAAGGTGTTTAAACGTTATGATGGAAGAGCGACTTAATTGAAGCACATAGTTGAGAATCTATCAACAAAAACTAATGGACTGTTGAGGGCAAATTAAATAGAGTCTGTGACACACAATTGGGTAAATCAAAAGTGGACTCAAAGGTTTTATACTGTCTATAAGTGAGGAAAAAAACTGTGTAATGTGAAATAATTTAATTTGTGGTTATGCTAATAAACACTGATATTGAGTTTAAATTATATATTAATGTTATCATTTTTAAGAACAATTTCATAAATATCGTTGTGTTTGTAATTGCACAAATAACATACAGTTCATCAAACAGGAGCAGGAAAACTGCCTTACTTTGCTGCCTTTTGACTGGACATCTCGTGCAGGTTGGTCTTTTAACAAGAAAGAAAGCACTTGAGTCAATGATCTCTGCTACACTAAGCAGCAACGCCTTAAATAAGATGTAAGGGCATCTCGGTCAGGCATCTAACTTCTCAGTCTTTGAAGCCATTGCTCTGTGTCTCATTTCCTGAAGTATTGATGTCTTTAAGCGAGCTTCCCAAGTGGCTGGAGGAAGTGGATGCTATATAGATTGCTTTGAGGAGGTTGGGACACAGCTGACTGCTGTAGTTTAACAGTAGGCCCATGGTCGTTCTTTCGTGAAGCACTGGAATAAAAGATTTTTGGTGGCAAAAATAAGAGGTGTACAGTTATTTGAATAATATTGTTCTCAAAAAATAAGTAAATAAAAAAAAGCTTGGATGAAATGCAATATCATCCAGGTATTTCCTTACCTGGATGATTGAGCATGCATCAAGACAATATGGTTTAATACTATGTATTCACAAAACAAAAAATGTCTTATTGAATTGTGGAGAATATTATTGGTCTGTACAAAAATGTCACTGATAACACAAGGTCATCTTACAGAAGATGTATACATAAAAAGTTGATTTTCTACTCACAGATAAAGGTGCTTTTTCAAACAGATGGGAAAAAAATGAACAGGAATATTGGGTAGCTGCAGGTACATCATGAAGAAACATTAAAACCTGGAAACAAAGGAAGAATCAATACTGCTCTACAACATGCCCATGCAGGGAATTGAACAGAGAGCCTGTGTGAATAGTTGTAAAGAGTCACTGCAATAAGAAATAAATTGTGTGATCCTGGGCCCTTCTTAAAGGCTGGAGTAAAGATTCTACCTCTCTTTTCAAAATAACAGTAATTTCTTCTTTGATGTGACTGGTATTTATATTGAATATTACTCCAAAATGGGTTCAGTATACTAAACCCTATTTTGAGCTGTACTCAAGATTCCGGCTATAGGTTTAGATGAAATAAAAATTGGTACAGTGTACACTTTACGTTACATTAATTTAATATTGGCCCAGAGTATAACATGTAGCCTGTTAAATCCATTTGAATTAGTGCCATGTTTAGGCGTGTTGTAAAGATGCCTTTATTTTGTATGCTCCACAAATAAGGTGATATAATTAGGATTTTCAAAATGAAGTCAACCTCAATGCTTTTTGGTTTCTATTATCATTTGTAAATGTGTTTTCTATTTATTCCCTTTAGATTGATTGGATTTTCTCGTTCTAGTTTATTAAATATTTTTGGAGGATTAATATAACGGGGCATAGATATAAGCTAGAGCAGTGTTTCCTAACCACTGTGCCGCGGTACATAGGTGTGCCATGAGAAATGATCAGGTGTGCCGTGGAAGATTATCTGGTTCTACCTGATTATTACATTTTCTTCCACTAGAGGGCAATACAACTACCTGCTCTAAGTAAATGGGTTGCCAACTGCCAGTAAAACAGAAGAAGACGAAGAAGAAATTACATAATAGTCATGCTGTGAGTGAGACAACGCAGCACGTAATAGCAATAGATACATATTTGAGAAGTGGTGGTGTGTAGTGTGATTTTTCTAAAATATGTGCCATGGCTCCAAAAGGTTGGGAAACGCTGAGCTAGAGAATGGCGTAAAATCAAAACAACCCATAAGGAGAAGAAAATGAAATGTACTGAATGAATATTCATGTTTCTATGTATTGTATTACCATTTGGTATTGCTATTATTTACTCAGAATGGTGTCCTCCTTGGAAACAAACTGTGGTTGATATTTTATAGAAAATCATAGTATAAATAATACCAGTCCTATCAGATATGTATAAAACAAAAACAATTAGTGTTTGTTGGAATGCAACATTCTAATTTTTTTCTCTTTTCCATATTGGAACTACATTCAACTGTCAGAAAATCTAGGGACAACATAATGGTCTTAACCAACTGGATAAGGACTGACGTGATTACAGAAGAGACTAGAAAATAAGTGCTTGGATAAAGAAGCTGGGTGAGTGCTCCAGAGAGTGTAGGCAGCTGGAGTGCAGTAATTAGTCACCGAAGCTCTTTGTGGTTAAGGGGCAGCTGACCAATGGCCTTGCTTGCTTAGAAGAATGGCAGAGGGTTCTTCCCACTCTCAAATATGACTGTGATTAACATAAGCAATTACCTGCAGAAATCGCACCCCCTATCTTCTTTTAGACAAAGAAAAATGAATTGCCTGCAAGGCGTAGAGTTTCAACCATTGTTTTCTTTTTCTTAATAGCTTCCCAAGGCTACTGTCTAACATATCATGGATTTAAAATATATCACCACCTTACCTCTTCCACAGTTCCTTTATATGCTCTTTTTAATTAATCGTGGCAATTAATGATTGTTTTTGTGTAATGAGAACCAGTGACTCAAGCAATCCTGAAACATTTTTTTTCTTCTTTCTTTCTTTTTTTTTTTAACTGTTTTGCCGGGACATATGTGAACAGAGACAAAGCCCTTTGCAGATGCAAACTGTACACTAAGTACTGCAGGAACCCTGTTTTACTTACATAAATAAAAGTAAGACAAGAACGCTTCCTGGTGATATGCAAAATCGTTAAGACCATATTTCCTAAGAAATAGTCTCAACAATAAACAATCTGTACACCTATCAGAGCTTTGTGAGGGAACAATAATAAAAAAATGAAATAATAGCGTCACTTGTTTCCTGTCACTTTGGTTGCGATAACGAGGCAACTCCTTGATTCTGTCGAAATTTGTTTATGTTCACCTCCTCAGAATTGGAAAAGTTTGAGTAAGGGGTGTAATGAGAATGTTGTGTAATGAGCATGTCGTGAGGATAACTAATGAGAACTATTTCTAGGCTATAATCAACAGAAACCTTTAATGACACTCAAACTATTATTCATGCTATACTGGTTTTTAATCACCCATTTGTTCAGTTTTACTCCTATATCTGCCTATGTATTTATGCATGACTGTGAATTTGTGTGTGAGTCATGTGTTCTGTGTAAAAAATATTTGAACACTGCTTTTGATAGGTGATATACAAATAAACTTTGTCATTGTTTATATTATAATGACACTTTTGATTTGTAGTTTCATTTGTTGATGGTGTCAGTAGTAACACCCTTATTGCCACTCGAGTACCCATGACAGGCAGAATTATCAAAGAAGCCCAAAAGATTTTTCATTTCTGGAAGCATGTGAGCATATCTGTTAGAACATAAAAATAGTAACGCTTTACATTTGTGTGTCTTTTAACTCTCTACCGGAGAGAATTACAAAACCATGTTCCTTTGAGGTAAGGCACAAAGGCTTTTATCAGCTCCTGTGTGGGCTAACCTGAGATTCCTAAGATCAAGCTAGTGTGTTAGGAGATCAAATAGTAATAGTTCTGTTACTTAGGGTGTTGTTGCTCCTTTACTGGTCTATCGGAGGAAATTGTGGCTGATTACAAGGGCCACTGTGGTTTCCTTCATTACAGCAAGTAAAATCTAAAATTAAGATAAGAATAAAGAATACCTTTATTTTGTCTGCTCTAGCACCTTCCTCTTCTTTATAACCTTATTATTGTGTTGTATGGTTCAGCCAGTTTGGATGACTCATCCCTAACTGTGACATAAGAGGCTTTATGCTGACCCCTTCTTATAAGCCAAACTAAAATAGCAGAGTTAACTAGTTTCATATACAAAGCCTATGATCATAACACTAAGATTTGAAAGGATGACACACTCAGAAAATGACAAAATGGATGGGATAATGTATTTATCCTTCTTTCGTGGCAATAAACACAGCTCATATGCTTACTGATACATGGGCTATATTCACTGCTTAACAAGATAAGACTGACAAACAGTAAGGCTACCAGTGAGACAGGACATAGCCACAGCGCTACTACATAGACACACAAACACACAAATTAAAAGGTCATAAATATTTTCTAGTGACTGTCAAAGATCTGTCAGACTCCCTTTCCAATAAAGAGTGTCTGAAAATAAAGCTTCTCATGGCTGGTCAGCTTTGATTACCAGCTCTATTCTCTGTCCATGTTACACCAAGCAGTGTTCAGTCCATCTCCCATATGTCTCATGACTCACTGTCTCACACCCTGTATATCCATAAGGCCTTGCCAGAAGAGGGATATTGAAAGGCTGTAGTCCTTTAATCGGTTTGTAATTGTCTCTCAAAATTTTGTATCCATACGAATCAGTGCATGAGAAATTTAATTAAATTTGGATACTAACTGACTGTGATAACTTGTAGGACTAATTAGCAAATAACAGCATATCAGCAGGGTAAAACAACATAGATGGCCTACTTTCACCATTTTAACAATGTGTTTGGGATGGCAAGTTTTAAGAAGTCTGCAGTAGATTGATGATCTATCCAAGGCATACCATCCCTCTTGCAATTTGGCAGCTGGGAACAAATGATAAAATGTTTGTTTCAGTTTATACCCCCTTTATACCCCCTTAAAAAAAGACTTTAGCAAAGAAACAGTGGTATAGTCAGTGAGACAAAGAAAGTAGACCACAGAACTGGGAGGCTAGGCCTAGAACAAAAGCAAAGATAAAAGCTTATAGTAAGCGTATGTGAGACTGAACACTGAGGAAGGAGAAAAAGATTTGTTGATCGAGCTGGAAAGGATGTGCAGCAGGTTAGGCTGATCAAGGAAAGAGATAGAAATGTACAAAATGAGTGAAGAGAGTGTGTGTGAAGACAGAAAGAGTACTTTGAGAAGCTGATGAATGAATCAGGACATGTACAGAATTAGTAAGGAGGAAAATAAGAGCAGCTACGAGATGAATGTTTGATTGTGATGATTGTGCTGTCCTTTTCAACAGCTGATGGTGCAGGGAGGCCGCGATTACCCTCCACTGTTGCAAAAGAAATTTATATGTCTATCTTTTTGTCATTGTATTTTCATTATAAGGGTTTTCTTGTATGTAAAATTTACTCTCTCTATATCTTTATCTCTCTCTAAAATTAAAAAAAAAACAACAAACAGATTATGAAGAGGAAGAATTAGTTGGTTTGCTCCTTATTTTGATGAGAACTGGAGCAAAGCCCTATTGACTTGCCTATTACTATTGATTATGAGGGCCATAATTTACTTGTGTCCCAAAGCAAGCTTTTCAGTCCATTACACTCAAGTCATGGCTCTTGATCAGAACCAGCCTTAGTCTCCATCATCATTAACACCTGCCTGGTCATTAAACTGGGTAGCCAGATAAAGGGACCAAGATTATAGATTCTATCACTGGTCTTCACAGCACCCTTGCTAATGGTTTGTGTGAAGGTCTAATGGTTAGCATGGCAAAAGGCCACACACGTACAGTAGCGAAACGTTACAAGCTGGAACACTGGAACAGGTGTCAATGTGTTGGATTGTTTCTACACTCACCTTTGACATTCATTACAAGGCAGAGCATTTAACTGGTCAGGGAGGCCCTAAATTGATTGTGTAGCTCAGTTTTTAAAATACTCAGTCTCTCACATTTCAAAGTACTGACATTTTCCACAATGTTTTTGTTTCTATTTTTTATATTTTTCTTTTTATAAAAAAAAAAAAAAAAGTCTTGAAATAGCCCTTAAATATGAAAAATTACTATCATAAAATGGAGGATCACAGTTGCGGTATTTGATATTTAATTATTTATTTATTCATTTATGCATGTATTTCCTGAAGAAAAACAAAGTATAACTCCAAATAATAATTGCTGTTGAATTCAGGATTCACATGGGTCACAAAGAATAACTGTCAAAATGGAACCTTAAAAGCAGATTACCAGCCTGAAAGGTACCATGCCAAGAAATCAGGACATAAATTAAGTTTATCAGTGAGATGGGCTTTACTCTTGTATATCACTGAAGAAGATTGTGGAGGAAAGTCAGGCTTAAGACACCACTATTTCTCTGAACCAAAATCCCTTGCTAAAGAATTACAATTGCTATTGGAATGGAAATATTTGCGTTTTGAAGAAGAACATCTGAAACATTAGTATATAAATATATAATGCAATTATTTACAGTTATTTAACTATAACTGTATTGTAATTGCATTAATTTCCTTATGAATAACAGTTGTTAGAAAGCTGCAAATAAATTGTCTTACATTTATTAACAAAAAGAACAACAAAAACCAGAATACTTGTAAGTCAAATATACAATAAGTAAGTCTATTTCTCATAGCACTTTTATATAATGGCATCGCACACAATGGAAAATAATAAAAACATAAAAATCAAAATAAGAGCATCTTTCTCCAGTTAGTAGTTCCCAGCCATTGATTTAAGAGGTAGTTTGACTTGTGGTGCAGTGAAGATTCAATCCTCTATTGATCCACCAAGTGTCAAGTTCTTGTCAGTGGGGCCTACACAGTTTCCTGATGCAATGCCTTGGCAGGGCGAAGACTGAGCAAATCAAATAGACGATGGAGAAAGCAAGAGGGAAACCGAGGTTATTCTGTGTATGTGTTTTGATGTGGGCAGTGGAAGAAGGAAGTAATAGCACTAATTAACAAGCAAGCAGCAACAATATTGACTGTGTGGCTGGTTATTACATCTCCAGCTATTCAAACACATAAGTTTAAAAACTAGGACAGCAATAGGCAGCTAGTCATTATGAATGGGACCTACTGTTGAGGCTTGGCACTGCCTGCTAAGCTGCAGAGATTTAAAAGGCACCATTGACACTGGAGGAAAAGTTGAGCGTGGCTAAGCTTTATACAAATATCCTCTGATGTAAATGCTTTGTTTTGATTCTCTCAGAAACAAAAGCTTATAGTTGTTTACAGGAGTGCAATGTCAGTCTTTCTTGCAAGCCATTGCAAGTACTTTTATTTTACTGGTATATTATTTAATTTCTTTTATTCTCTTTCATTATGTCGAATATACACAACACAAACAACAGCAGAGACCTGCCTCCCTCAGATGTAGTTGCCCATTCCCTGACACTTGTGTACACCAGCATGTGTTACTGTTACATTCTAATACTCTATAAATGTGAAGTGCCAGTAGTGGTAAATGGAAGATGCATATGTTGGGAAATCACTGTGTATCAGCACAAGTGGTAAACATTAGTAATAAATTCACCAGTATTTGAAAAACAATATTTACAAATTTACAATAATCAAGGACACTGAATATCTAAAAGGTCAGCATTTAAACTCAGTCTTGTTAAATAAAATTAAAAAAATGTAGTAAACAAGGAAGAGAATGCACACATTAAAAGATTATTAAAATTATTTTATAATGACAGATGTTCAGTCACTGCTGAACATAGTTTTAATATGATATATTGTTAAAATGCAAATTACAATAAAGAAAAAAAGCTGGAAAACTACTTTTAGTGCACCAAATAAAGACTATTATATTACTTTCAGTTTCTCTTTTATTTTAAATCAGAACTTGAATGAATTGACAATTGATTGACCTTCTTGTTTTAATGTAGTTCATACCTTTTGTGGAAAACAAACATTATATTTTATTCACTTTATCACGGTTCCACAATAAAACGTATTAATTTGTTGTGGGATATTAAGAGTTACACTATGAAAGTCAAAATTTTTTAATTAGGACTCCACAGTCAACTATTCCTCTTTTCAGCCAAAGCAAACCTCATTGCTTGTGGTGATAAGCCAATTGATTTCCTGGACGAAGGAAACTGGGGAAAAAAAGGACTTTAAATATATTTAACAGACATGGGCCAATGGATTTCTTCTCTATCTTGTTAACTTACAGATGCACAACCTTGGGTCTCACTGGCAGCTGTCATTGATGGCAACAAGCACACTGTACTGAGAGTGTAGCCAAAAAGTACCTGTCTACATGGCAGACAGAGAGAAATCAATTAAAAAGGATGCCGATAACGTCTGACATTTCTGCTAACACCAAAGAGATTTTTATCTATGAGATGAATGTTTGAGCTGTGATGGTTTGATTGGACTGTCCTTTTCGACAGCTGATGCTGCAGAAAGGCCATGATTATCCTGAACTATTACAAAAGCAAATTGTATGACCTCCATCTTTTTGTCATTGTTTTCACTATAAGATTTTTTGGATGTAAAATTTACTCTCTCTCTCTCTCTCTCTCTCTCTCTCTCTATATATATATATATATATATATATATATATATATATATATATATAATTTCTTAATGTTTAGTTTGTAAAGTTTAGGGGAGATTGCCTTGGTCTGGTAATCTTTTATTGAAATTTCAATATTTAAATTTGATTTAGGAACACTACCTCCATCTTCTCATTTTTTTTCATAATGACTATAAAAGGATAACATGTTTTCTTATGTATTACATAATGCAACTTTCTTCTATTGCATTCTTTACTTATGAACTGTTCTTTTCAAAGGTTTCTTGATGCAAAAGTGCAAATACTCAGTCCATAAGCATGAGTCTTTTTTTTTTCCTGAAAAAAAGGAATAATACAGGAAATTCAATAAACTAAACTGTGGATTCCAGAAGACAAAGTGCTGCATAAATGGTAGGCATTTGTGTGAAACATGATAAACATAGATATGCATAATTGTTTGTGGGTCACACAGATGGGTAAAGTTGAAGCAGCAGACATTTCCTAGGGCATACAAATCAAGAGCAACTCATTGCTATATGAGGCACAATGACACAGGCATACATGCAACATGCTATGTTGAATATGTTTAGGATTTTTCTTTTGTAATAGTAGCAATTGCTTGTCGTAAAACAATATCACAGTCAGTAGTACAGGATAAATTCTAGTGTCATTTAGAGACAGATTTTTTTAAATAATGCATTCTAATTGTCCAGAAATGAACACTCCATCTGCTTCATTGTCACCCATGAAATTAAATTTTCACAAGACTAGCTCTTAGTTGATAGAAAATGCTTGAGAAACAAAAGAATAAAGGCACTGGTACATTATTTCTTTTTACATTGGTTGGTCTTTTAATTTTGGTCAGTCTCCTCACATATATGGTGCCCATATGGGGTGCAGTAATCTCAACACAAACATGAACACTAGTGTGCCAACTGTGCCCACATATCAAACCTACTGTAAGGATTGTTATTGTATTTGTTTAGTGATTCTACCTAGTAGGTGTCAAGCGTATGACAAGCCCTTTATATCATACTTCAGCACTGTATACATCACATTAGCAAATACTGAATCATCACTGTATGTTGTATTATCTCCACTATACTATATCAAATCTTGTAATTTAGAATACATATGATGCTTAAATAGAGAATTTGTGTGTAAACATTGCTATTTGTTAATTTGGATCAACACATTCTGATAGTTTTTATAAACACGAAGTTTGAATCTTACTTCCTCATTCTGTCTTTTGTTGAGTTTGTGTTTATGAAGTTTGGCTGCCTGCATGCTTTTGGTTATATCTCAAAGCATTATAACTCTAATGCAGATGTGGAGAAACATGATGAGAGACAGAAACCATGCTGATGTCTTCTTTACACCGTTTGATTTTATGTAAAATCTGGTGCTTTTGGTGATTTCTGTTACCACACATTTTAATATTCTATTAACACTGAAATGGAAGTCTTTTGTTTTTCATTGTTAATTTTAAATTCACAATACATTTGTTGTACTACATACTACTGAAAGCTGATTTTGATCTGTAATCGGAGTCATGTGTTATACGGTATCATAGCAGAAAAACAATTAAAATATATAAATAAATAATCACTTAATTTACCACCACTTGAGGCACTTGTATCGTAAGCCAACTACCCACCTGGATTTCAGCCCTCAGCACTTCAGCACAAACTATTTCTGATGAACTTCTGGATGTATTGCTAAATCCTTCCAAATCTTCCAGCGTTGAAAAAAACCTCATGTGGAGAGGCTCATGAACATTGAGGCATCCAGCACAATGCAGTGTGATATTTCCATAAGTCTTTTTTTTTTTTTCACTCAATCTGCTTCCATGAAATCCTTTTTGATCATGTGCAATCTCTCCTCAGTACCTGGCTGCTGACCATTTTCTTCACACAAATGTCCATTTCGAATAAAGAGTGCAACTGGCATGATTCTGCTTAACATTTCCAAACCAGACAAACTGAGCTAAGATACCAGCTGTTAAGCACGGGAAAGCTAATCAGTTAAGCAGAATGCCAAGGATTATACAGTCAAAGACGAGTTGCTGTTCTAAACACAATATAATGCAGAGGACAGCACATCTGCTGTTGGTTTTGTTATCGGAGCTGTTTCCTCTTGCTCATTCTGGAACCTTGTCTTAGGATTGTTATTTGCTTGCTGCTGTTTACCACAGGGCTGTTGTGAAGGAAGTGTCCAATTAGCTGTGGATTTGGTGGCATGTGCTATCACATCAGGGCTCACTGAGTCTCGTGTCATCTCTGGCTTAGTGGGACAGGATGTGAGGACTTTAGGCCAACAATTTTAAATCACCTCCCAGTCATTACACGTCTGCATGTATTTAAACAAAAGAAATTCAGATATTCAGAAATTTAGAAATTGTGCAAATATAATACTTCATTAAATGTGACACATGTGAACACGTGTTTATTTAAAAAAAGAATGAAATGAGATGAAGAAAAAAATGGACCAAAGAGGATTCTTTATTCCATGAATTTACCTTTTAGACCACATTCCTACAAAACTGCTCAAAGACGTTTCACCATTAATTAATGCTTCAGTTTTAAATATGATTAATCTATTTTTATTAACTGACTAAATATAACATGCGTGGCACTGTCATGGTCCTAGGGCTCTGTGCTTTAGGTTTTTTTGGGGGGTCTTTTGGGGGTTTTTTATTAGAATTTTTGGGGTTGGGGGATTATATACAGTAGATCTTTTCTATTAGTTATTTTCAATTAAAAAACAAGAGTTTTTGAGTTTCTTGTTCAAGTTGCCCAATCTTCCCCAGCTTTTCCCTTAGTATAAAGTTGCTGTGTGTTGGTGTTGTGTCTACCGCTCTGTTTTCCCTGTTGTTTTATTTTGGCAATTCTCTTTCTCAGTGTTTTGTATTAGCTTTTACTTCCTTTGTCCCAATTTTCCTGATTAGTTTCATTTGGCATATGCATATACTGTCTGAGTCTCACCTTGTCTTTTGTTGTGTTGTCCCTCATTGTTGCATGTCTCCCTGCCCTGTGTTCCCTTTAGATTCCTGATATTCATATTCCATGGTTCTTCCCAGTGATTGTTTTCAGAGCTCTTTGTATTATTGTGATTAATCTGCATTAAAGCTCAATATTTGAGCTGGTTTTCTGTTTCCCAAGTCTTGCATGTGGGTCCACATCCTGCCTGCCACACAGCCATCCCCTAAGAGAATGACAGCTAAACCATGGACCATGTAGGATGCTATAATTAAGGGAAACCCCTGACTGCTTCAGTTGCCTGAGATTTCAAGCCTGTATGCCCATGAATTGGCTCTTTCTTTTTCCCAGTTCTTTGCCATCACTGCAGCAGCACACCATCTCCTCACCAGCTTTCCAATCGCAAAACCACAAAAGGGCATGAAACGTGGAGCTCGGCAGCAGAGAAAGAATATCCAGCCAAAGGACTTCAGACTGGGTCTTCAAACTTTGATGCTGGCCTGCCAGAGGTAATGCTGCTCTGTGGCCTTGTCAGCTCTTCATCGGGCCCAGCCTTATCGTTGGTGGGGTTATAGGAAGAAGGAATGGAGCCAGCTTCCAGGAGGAAGCAAGGCTCCTGACTATATTGCTCCTCTGCACAGCTCTTGGACAGTGTGTGCCTTGCACAGCCCCAGCTCTTCCACACTGTGTGCCTTGTCTGGCAATACCAGATCGCAACCAGAACCTGCTTCCCAACCTGCATCTGCTGACTGGGTTTTCTGAAGTTATTTTTATTAAGCGAAGGTACTTGAGTAATCTTCCTGCACCAGCAAATTCTAAAACAATGAAGTTGTCAGTTTCCAAGCTGGCCAACATTAAGAAGACACAGCTTTCAGTCAGCTCATTCAGAAGCTTTTTGTTATGTTCCTGAGCTCCTGTTGCTCCCCCCAGAGATTCCCTAGAGACTGTGTCTCAGGTCATGGCCCCTGTAAACTCAGAACAACCAAATAACTCCTTGACCTGTAGTGTGTCCCAAGCCTGAGCTGGAACTGTGAGAGTCCCAATCATCAGAAGCTGAGCAGCCTCCATCATTGTCTGCATGTCCTACTTAGCAGCCCCAGCCTGAAGAGACTGCATGCCCTGTCATGCGGCTCCAGTAGCATGAGCCTGAGTCAGTGGGTCTTGTGTTGCCTGAGCTTAAGCCAGTGGGTCCCTTGTTAGCTGAGGACAAGCCAGTGGGCTGTGTCGACTGAGTCCAAGAGCTCAAGTCCGTCTCCACAGGCCATTCACCAAGCCTCCTGAGGGATTCTGCCTGCTCAATCATTGCCAGCCTCCTGCCAAGTCACTGAAGGGTTCTCGTTGCTGTCATTAGTTGTCAGATAAGCCTCCTGTGGTATCACATCACCTTCGCCACTGGAGTCCAGAGATTCTCCTTCAATGCAGTTACTGGCTTCTAGAGGGTCCCCTTTGATGGTGTTACAGCCACCACGGGGATCCCACTTGCTTTGTTGTCACTGGCCTCCTGCTCAATCAGAGGAGCTCCACCTCAGCTGGTATCCCACCCTGCCTTGTCACTCTGCCTTCCAGAGGGCTTCCTTCTGCTTCATTGCCAGCCTCCTCCAAAGCCTCCAGAGGGGTCCCATCGCCTCTTCCACTACCAGCAACCAACCAAGCTGCCTGAGGGCCTCCATCTTCACCACTGCTGGCATACTGCCTGGAGTCCCAAAGAGCTCTGTTTCCTCAATTGCCACTCTGTGCCAGCCAGGCCTCCTGAGAGGTCCCGTCATGTCTTTTGCTGTTGTGGGCCTTCAGCCCAGCCACTAGAGTGGTCCCAGCACCTCCACCAACCTCTGGCCTGGCGACAGAGGGTCTTTGCCAGTGGTGGTGGCTTTCGACCAAGCCTCTTAAGATACCAAAATACTGGAGGGTCTAGGTTACCATTGTTGGCCACCTGACAAGCATCGTCTCCTGTATTGGCCACCAGTTTCGCTCTCAAAAAAGCCAAATGAAGTGCTTAGCCATGCCATGGGCAGGCTGGTGTACAACCAGTACCTACATACTTCCTCTTAAAAGGGATTTTTTTTCCTTCCCACTGTTGACAGGTGCGTTGTTTTAGGGTTGTCTTGTGATTCTTAGGCTTTGTAATATTCACTTTTTAATATTATAGGGTCTTTACTTTACTGAAATAAAATTGTAAAGGAGAGTGGGCCAAAATTCCTTCACAATGTTGTGAAAGACTGATGAAGGCATACAGAAAATTATTACCTCAAGTGAATGCTACTGGTTCTACAAACTATTAAATTATGAGATGAAAAAGAATGATTATACAAGAGAGTAGGGACAGGCTTTCTTTGGTTGTCTCACTGCGAATTGTTCAGAAGTGACCTCATAAAAAGGTCCCAAGGTTGAGAAACTGTAGGAGTCTGAGTCAGGCACTGTGTACTGCAAGCAGTCATGCAATAAACATTTGTTTTGGGAAGACCCCAGCAGCATTACGCTGGGGTGGACACTGATCTCTCAGCATGGGGCCAAAGGGACACATACACAATTTTTTTTTAGCAGGATATTATCTTCCTATCTTTAAATATATATATTTTTAAAGCTGCTGAATTTCCTTTATCTTCTCTCTATCTGTTTAGGTTTTAAAATACTGATGCTTTCCGTACTAACCTTTCCTTTTGTTTCCCTTTTTTATGTGCACTTGTGCACATAGATAAAAATGAGAGCAGAGGTTATCACTTTTCATAAAGTGGCAATATGAACATGCAGCCGTGCTGCAATGTCTAATTAAGTTGCAAAACATCTATTATGATCATTTCCATTGACTTTCTATTATAAACACTAACTAACAGTATCATCTGTTAGTTAGGCAATGCAAACTGATTCCTTTTAAAATGCATTTAATATAAATTCTTTTCCACTGATTATTCTTCAGTCCAGTCTCAGCATGCTCTCAATTTCACTTGGAATAACTCCGATAAATGTATTAAAAGCCTATGCAAGGTAAGACATGGACACACTAGACATTGATTTGATTTATTCTTTTTTATGTTTACTGAACTTTGCTTGAAGTTAATTAATAAATAAAGAAATGCTCATGACATGTTTTTATGCACTCTCACTTTAATTTAATGCCTAAAATGAAGTGATGTGTTCCGTATGTTACATTCAACTAATGTATTTGTAGTGTAAATTGCATTAGTGATTAGAAAAGATACTCTCTGGATTTCTGAGATAATGTACCATCATTTATGACCCAATAAAGCAAACAAAACACAAACTAAATAAAGAGTTTGTATTAAACCTCTAAGGAGTTTTGACTATGATCAGCTCTTTAAAATTGACACTATTGTCATGGTCCTGGGTCAGTGACCCAATGTTTTGTGTTTTTGGGTTAAGTGGTTTTTAGGTTTCTGTTCTGTTTCTGTTCTTCATGTGTTGTGTGCTTAGTCTTAGTTTTCTGTCTTTATGTCTTCCCTATGTTCCACATCGAGTTACTTTTGTCTCTGTACTTCATGTTCCCTCTGTTCCAGTGTCTGTCATGTTTCCACGTCTCGGTGTCTAGTCTGCATCTTTGTGAATTGTCTCGTGCTTCCTGTTTTGCTATGATAGTCCGTGTCCTGTGTCAGTGTATCCTGCTTTGCTTCCTGTGTCTCGTTATGTCAGATTAATCCCAGCCGTGTCTCCCTCCTGTTGTGCATTTGCCTCGTTACCTGGTGTGTATATATAGTGTGTACTATTCTGTGTCCCTTGTTGGTCTGTCTGCTTGCTTTCTGCCATGTTGCAGCCGTGTTTCTGCCGTCAGCGGTCCCTGTGTTTCCTGGTCTCTGCCCTCAGGTTTTATGCTTAGTTTTCCCCAGTTTAGGTTTTGGTTAGTTTTCTCTGTTCCACCTGTTTGTAGTTTTTGTTCAGCCACCAATAAAGGTTCGTTTTTTGTTATCATCCACCCTCATCTCCATTTGCCTGCAGTTACGTCCTCGATCTCCTCACTCCATGCCGTCTGCCTTCGCAGACGTGACAACTATAAAAAGACAGTTCCAAATATTAAATTAATCATGCATTCTGTAAAAGTGAATTGTTATATTGTTTGCGTTAATACTATGAAACAGTTACAACATTTACCTTATTTTTTTGATGTTGTATATAGTCAGGAGACACAGTATTACAAAAGTGAGTGAACTCACTTAAATGTGCTTTCACAAAGAAAGTACATTGGGACACAATGTGGAGAGAAGACCAGAAATCTTTGTCGCTAGTGTTCCTTGTTGTGTGTGTAATGTAATTGAGATTTGCACAATAGTACTATACCTAAAAGGTTCATTTGGCACATTTATGTCTTCAGTTCAGTTGAATGTGCAATCTTGGACTTCTCCTTTGTGGCTGCTTACATTAAGAAAAAAATTCAGCTTGGGCTGATTAACAGCGTAACTGATGATGACTGCTCTCGAATCTGGCTGACTTCAGACTTTGAAATCTACAAAATTGAAATTTGAAATAACTCATGCCAGATGAACATGTAAACCAAGGTGATAAATTCACCAGGGGACCAATGATAAACTGGGTGGGTTTAAGGAAACAAGCAAGTGATTGAACACTTGATTTTGTTCCATATAAACTTATAGCCTTGGGGCTTCACTGGAAGGAAAAAAAACATCATGCAGCAGCAAAAAGCATATAAATTAAATAGCAATCAATTTATGGTTTGGGAAAGAGTTTTTCATCTTTGAAAAGCAAGCTATTCATTGGCTCTATTATTTACGTAACAAGGACAAAAAGACTAAGGTGAGTTGAGCCTTGTTGACAGTGTGGCCTTTTGTTCCTGGCGAGGACAGTTGCTAGATTGAATTGATCTGACTTTAGAGCCTAACCGTTTATCTTGGTCAGTCATATCTGATCTGTGGCTGTCAGGTGGAGACGGGCTCCTTGGAGAAATAAACTGCTTGGAGAGCTAGTGAAGGGTCTACTTTATCTGTATGCTATAGCGGAAGCATATCCAAATCAGTCAAAACTGTATGTTTCTCGAAATGAATTAGAACAATTTTAGATATCGAAATAATTCAACCTGAAAATTAGTCACTTAGTGGTCAGTTGATCACAAAATGAAATGAATGGAGACTGCCAGTAGAAAAAGTATTTATCTGCATGTTACGTGCCATTAGACTAATATGATAAATAATAAACAATGACCTTAAACAGCTCTAAATAGATATCTTTTTAAGTTCAAATTATTAATATTGCACCAAAGTCAAATTGAAAATGCTTTCCTCCAGTCATATTTTCCATGGATATTTTCCTGTTAGTTCACTTCTCTCTGAGAACTTCCCCACAAATACAACAAACAAACAAATGGGGGAAAAACCCAACAACAACAGCAATTTAAAAATAAAATAAAATAAAAACAACTTTCAACTCTGCTGGCACAGTTTCGGTTCAGTACAGTCACTCCACTTTGGAAGCTGTGAGCTGATCCTTTTGACCGTGTCTTTCGCTACCTGGGCCATTTCTAAGCCAGAGATGATAATCCTCGAGGGGTCCTCATTAAGTCTTTGCTCCAATTAAGCCACACACATTTTGCCACAGCACAATTGCTTTATGCCACAGCACACAAATCCTTCAACAGTGGATTAGGCTGTTCGGTGGGTGGGATGAAAATAGCAGCACTGGTATGTCAGTGGAAGAGGTGAGCACTCCTTAAGTGTCAGCAGCCAAAGGAACTATGTTAGAGGTAAAATTAACCTAAAAACTTAGTCATAATAGATATGGCCTATTTAAATATCTCTAATGTGGCTTAGCAAGTGGAATCACTAAGCAAGTGCTGCAGAACTTGAATGTTATATGATTTCCACCTAGCATTAAGGTCATTGGGCCCTAAATGTTTTATCTTTCACTGTTTCATAATCTGTTATGATCCAGTGGATGCATTAATGAACATGGTTAGATAGGTTGTCTTCACTTCTTAACGGCTTTGTGTTGTAGATTTCTTCCATAGAAAAGTATGAGAGAACAAGTTAAGGTATTGCATTCATTCTCATTTAATACAGAAAAAAAGAGTGATGATCAGCAAAATAATTCCCCTTCATTATACTAGCTCAGTCTTTAGCACTAGAATTGCCAAGGGGTAATTTTGACCCTGATGGCATTTTAGAATTTATGTAACTCTGATAAATTAGAATACCATAAACTCATATTTCCTAAATTTTCCTAAAAGGGTATTATTCATCAAATATTGAATTTCATGGCATGAGATCAAAACAAAGACCATTTCTACCTAGAAAGGCCATCATTTTGACCCCATAGAAATTAAGTTAAAACCACTACTGCGACTCTGGGTTACCTAGCAACATGATTGTTTACGCACATTTTGACACAAAAAGCTAGTCATATGTGATTGATAAATAAATATATAGGGGACTGTAGTTAAATTAAAAAATTAAAAAATACCAGTCGGAGTATTTCATGAAATACTCTATACAATAGGGGTGATAGGGTAACCCATTAGGTCAATGAATGTCCTTTTGTCTGTAAGTTATGTTTATCCGGTAGAAATGCTATGGACGGGATCAGAAAATAATGAAAATATCTGAGTAATCACTCTTCTGATGGAAGGTTCTGACATGCCCAAGTCATCATTCATTTTTTTGTTCATTGCAAAATATCAAGTTGCTATAATTTCTGACTGTTCTTGTATCAGGTAGAAAATGAGAGTACTGTTTAAAACTTATCTTAAAGCTTCTTAAAAGTCTTCTTTCCCACCCCTAATAAGTATTTTTTGTATTACATATGCTTATGAATTATGCTTCTGCTTATGTACATAACAGAGACAATAAATACCCTGCGTTTCAATGATCTCCACCTGTCTGTTAAGGGATGTGAATGAATAACTTTTACCTTTGCTAGGATTTAGTCTTAAACTTAAAAGTGAAGTTTTAGAATATTACATGATTCGAATGTTTTATTTCATTCCCTGAACACTCAAAATGTATGGAGTAGTGATGACCAGCAACTGACTGCCAAATATTATAACTGATACCAACCCTCTATCATCTGTTGAAATACTTTAAATCTTAATATATTTTTTTGCTTTAATTTACTAAAGATTTTCTCTATAAACACCTTCTTTTTGTCATTAACGTCTTATCTTAGATACCGACCCACATTCTACTTCCTACAAATAAAGCATGTTATCACATCAAATTAGTTGCTTTCGCTAGCTGTGGCGGCCCAATATTTCTAGGCATAATTTAAAACAAGACATGCTAAAAAAACAAGAACAAGTCAACTATAGTTTTACATATTATATGGCCATTAAAAAAACATTACTAATTTTGGAGTATTATCATTAACTAAGCTTGCTGCTCTCATCCACTCATGACCAAAGAAGCAATGACAACTGCAGATTAAATAGACAGTACATAAAACACTAAATATTTGGCTCCCTGCTTTTCTGTGAAATAAAGTGACAAAAAGTCAGCTCTCTTCTAGTGTGGAGTCATCTTAAAACTGTTGCTTATGTGCATTTTAACATTGTGCAGTCGGTAAGGCACACTCACTATCTGAGGCTGCAAAATTGAATGGCATGCGCCCTGCAAATGCTACTGACTTGTCTTCTCCAGCTGAAATGATGGTGTAATGAGGCATTCTTTGGCAGCTGTTTAGGAAGAAAAAAGATCAAGTTGACCAGGCAAAGAGAAAGATATTGTGCATATGTCATACTAGTCTTTTCCTGGCTACCACCCTGGTGTGGTAGCTAATATACTTCCTTCGAGTGACATTTCTTCAAGGATGTTTATCCTGGATCACTGGGCATTTGTGGATGCTGAGTCAGTTGAAGTAGTGAGCTCTTTCACCATGTCTGCTCTGATTTGTGTTTCTTTTGTTTTATTTCAGACCCTGGAGTAAGTGACCTGTGCATAGAGTCACACTACGGGTTTTCCACAGTGTTTCTGTGCTTCTACAACAGCTTATGGACATTTGATATTGGGAAGCCAAGAAGGTATGTCACGATAAATCCATATCTTTTTGTAATTGTGAATTTTGATATAAAAAAGAAAATCTACATATGTGTGCCACAGTTTAACCAACTACAAGCAAAGAGTATCCAAAATTAATATTTATCTACGTAGCAAGCTTGATGTCACTGGGCCATCTGCTCCAGTCCCCTGACAGCGAAAGCCTAATTCTTTGTATTTTATAATATATCACAGATAATTAACATGCTTGCTATCCCCAGCTTATACTTAAAATCGATTTTCAGCAGCTTTCACAGTGCATGTGTGGTTGTAGTTACATTTTAACAACAAACTGATGACGATCAGCATTGATCTATGTAAGACTGATCTGGCTCTGCACCACCATTATTTAATGGTCCTTAAGATGCGAGGGCTTGCTTCTCACTGAGAATATTCTTTTTTTTTTTATTTATTAACATAGAATAGTGAACAAATTGTCTTTCCAGGAACTTGTTTTAATTTGCCTCACCAAATGTTTTTTGCAGTCATGGTAACCTGCTGCCATTACAGAAGACATTAAAAGGAAAGAGAATCATCATTGCTAAGTAGTTTTACGTAATTTAAAGAATTGCATTTACATAAGTGGAATTAATTGGAACTTGGCAATTTCAGTTTCCTTTACAAGCATTTTGTACTGATATTGGTTATTTAACTTAATTTAAGATTTAAGCCAAACAGGATTCCACATTTGAATCAACACAAGACTTACCTCAACAAGAATATATGGTCAAGAAACAAAGTAGGACATAATAATAATAATACTTATTATTATTATTATTATTATTGTAATGATTGTTTTTTTATTGTTATTATAGTGTTCACCAGTGATGAGACAGTTCAGAAATAGATTTTCTTCACAAAGGGCAGGAATGGCAGAGATTGACTCTGTGGGTGTCTGCCACATCTAGCAGTCTGCATAGTCTTAAATGCAAATGCTGTATGATTCTGGTCAGACCCAATGGATCTGGGGGGTTTTTTTGTTTTGTTTTTTTCAACCATTTGTCTTTGATGTCACTTTTTCAATAAATGCACCAAGGAAAAAAAGACTGGAACTGGTTGGAAATTAATGTGAAGGGGAAGGACTGTGCTGAACGACGTGAGGAAAGAAAATATGTCCCTCTGTACTCCTTTGCAGCCGTGAGGCATAACACAATTAGACTTTAGATTGTTTTTTCCTCTCCTTCTGCCCATCTGATTTCTGCTCTTGCCAGACTATTCTCTTTCATCTGCTTTATTCCTCTGTATTGTCATAATGTAGCAGACCCTGAGTGCTCTCACAGATCACTGGTACAGCTTATCAGTGAAGTGGTACTGCTTCAAATTGGGTCCCTTAATTTAGTCTTTCTGCATTCATTCTCAGTATTACACTTTCAGGCAGAGAAAAGATGGTAGTGGCAAAGAGGTAAGATAAACATACTTTAGGCAGAACAATCTAGAATACTACATGAAGATCTCGTGCAGTGTTTTGGAACTAAGGCAATAAAGAAAGGTGTGTTTACAGTTCTGAATGTTGAATAAGGTGTTTGCTTTCGGAAACAATTGTTCAGATCAACTGTTCAGAACAATATGTTTGAGAGATAAGTGGAGGGGAAGGCTTACATCAGGTAAAAGATTAAAGTGCTGTATTTTTTTCCTACAATATCTGCTACTTACACCATAAAGAAGAATTTAAATTTTTAATTTTTAATTACATTTATTATCATAAGTTCAAGCTAGCATATTAGTGTAAAAAAATAAACTGGTAATTAACCCTTTTCTTCCTTTTAGGATATTTTTCATGTATTATATGCATATGTAAATATGTATTTGTATTTGGTTTACAATATTACAATGTTGTTTTCCAGTGTTCCTGTGCCTCTCCAAATATATACGATATACATCAGTTGAAAGAGTCCATATTGGATTTAGTATTAAACTGGAGCATAATATATTTAGAATCCTTTCTTTGCAATTCCTTCTAGTCAGTATCCTTAGTAAATTCTAAAAGGACAAAGTGCAGGAAACATCTGCATATAAATTTGTATACATCTTAAGAAAATAAGGGAAGTCATTATGTGTTTGTCAACCTTGGTAATCCTGCTAAAATTATTATGTATGTAGGGTAGAGATTTAAAGGACACGGGTGTCTACAGTAATATAGAACAACACAGATCATACAAATTTACCAGAGGTTTATGGTAAATGTAACACTAAATGTTACATCCAATTTCAGTTAAGTATTTAAGTGAAATTGTCATACTGTATGGTTGCAGCTGTGAAGGGAGTCCAGTGGATTGGCTTGTAATTTTACTGGGTTTAATGACTATGTTTACCCACTGGCTACCACACAGAAATGCTCGATTCTCTGACTTGTCAGATTCTGATGTTTTAACATTCCCAGTGCAGCTGTCTCTAAATTTACATATGAAATAGTTTTTAGGCATTACTCATGGATATGAGAGATAAAACAGTATTCATCTGTGGCTACACTTTACTAGAATGAACTTAAAGGCATGATTAAGCCATTAAGGCCACATCTGCCAGCCTAATTCTTTTTTTTTTTTAATTTGCACAGAACTCTGTTGTATATTGCTACAGTAGATGTGACATTTTAATTAAGCAAAGGCTGTAAAAATGATTACCATGAGGCTGCAGAGAGCTACTGCTCTTATCATTGTAGAGACTAGTTGCCATACAGTCTACCTTTGCCAAACCAGAGCACCTGGGAAATTATCATTACAGGAATAGAAGAGAAATGTAGTCTAAAATCAAATGCATCAGTTTTTGTCATACCAATAAAGCAGTATTACTCTATAGAATGTACTACATGTGCTAGATAGCTGAGCTTATACATCAGTACAATGCACTGGTATTAAAATACATTGGTATTTCAAAACTTTCTTTTTATTTTTTTTATCTTCTTCAGTAAGTCCTTTCTCTGATTTCCCTTTTTAGTACTGCCTTTGGCATAAACACCAGGACTAGAAATAGAACTAGATTAATTTGACACACAAAAAATGCCATCTTAAAAGACTTAAACACAGATGGAAGCCATAGATCGTGATAGTTTATATATTATGTGTGTTTATGAATGCGTGGATGTGAATTTTTTTTCTTTGGTTTGCATGAGTAATAATTTCTTTATTACATGAGCAAACCATAACTGATGAAGAATGAAGTAATCTAGGATCAGTCTAACATTTGTAACCCATCATGGTTTCCCAACGAAAGAATATGGGGAAAATCAGCCTGATACATTTTCCATAAACACTAAGGACATCTAGATTCCATAGGATATGGCTTTAAACATAGTAGACATACATGGTAGCACTTTATAATAATGTCACATTATTAAGCACTAGTAAGGTGTTAGCAAGGGCTTAATTCATCATTTATATATCATTACTAGTCCTTAGTGTGTCATTTGTAAATACAGATATGTTTATCATTCAGTTACTGTTATACCATGTACAGCTATCACTGCTGTACATGGTATAACTACTACTACATCACTGTAGTAGCAGTAATATATATTTATATATGAGTAATGACTGTATATTAGTCTTTAGCAGACAGTTCTTGACATTTCCATGAGTGCTGATAATATAGTAATATTTTCTATCTCTTCAGTATCATGTGTCTGTGGTGAAACTGTTCAAAAGACAATGCGTCCGTGTATGCTGAGCCACTCTTAAACACATATACTGTAGTGTAAATGTGTAACAGAGGAATTTTCGAATCACAACATTGTTGAGACATTCCACTGTAACTCTTTAACCTCATGTTAAGTTTACAGTCAGTGAGCATGTCCATAGAAGGTGCCATTGCTTCAGAAATAGGAATTCATAAAGAGCCTGAAACATATTTACAGCTTTATTTTTAGTTGTGGAAATTGGATGAATGTTTTTGTTCATGTTTATAGGAATATGCATCTAGACAAGGAACCGCTTTTGTTAACAGGATAACTCTCTGTACAGCTTCTGCAGCCACTGCCACCTTAGTACATGACATGACATAATGACAAATTATCAGAATGCCATTGTAATGGTGCAGATTTTCTCTGACATTTAATAGAATTTCATGAATTGGTTTGATTAAAAAAGGGGGGGTGATGGCAATTTCAGACACAATTCAGTCAGCGAAAGCAATGAACATTGGTAGCGTGCAATTATAACTGACTGGAGATTTTTGCAAAACATTCTGTATACACCCTTGTCAAAACACAGTTTGACTGGTATGGTGAGTGGGATGTGGCAGACAAACAAAGGAGGGTGAGGACTATCTCAAACGGCGATGTGTCAGTGGAGTTGTCTGTTCTGACTAATGTTACAAAGCAAAAGCAGTGAAACACAGTCAGCACTGTGGACAGCTCTGCTCTGTATTGTTTTCTATTCAGGACGTTGGACAGTTCCCCTGAGATCTAAACACAGTCACAGAGAGTTCATTCACAGTCTATCTGCTGGACAGAGACCTTTGTACTTTCTTTTTAATTCAGAACTAATCTGAGGCTTCTCAGTTACCCATTAATCCCTACTACCCAGTGATCATAGAGTCAATGAGCAAACTTTTTGTTTAACTGTGTGATAATCACCTAAAGTAAGCTGTTCCAGAGCCTATAAATTCCTGGTTAGCAGCCAACCAGTTGCCTCGAGACATATTTCAATAGGAGCAGAAGTGTTCCATTTAAATAAAACTGATCAGTACTTTAATGATATGTAGATTCCATCAATTATTAGGAGGTCTGTCTGCAAGGTATCTTATTAACACCGGTTTTTGAGTCTAGCTTGCATTTAAATTGATCTTTAGGCTATGTTAAAAAAAAAAATACTAGAATGAGAGCATTGCCTTTTGATAGGATATTTAAGATTTTGCATAAGAACACTTAGTCTGTACAGCAGGAGCATTCACTGTGAACTACACAAATAAATGATCACAAAAATAAATAAGCAAACATGCAAACAAAAAGGGTAAAGACAGAAAAGAAGAAGCTTCCCAACAGTGGCAGATTCAGCATAAACTACTGCTTTCATATTTCATTAGTGCAACTCCAACAGCCATTGGTTTGACATCATGAATCAAAAATCTTTTTATAGCCTCAGTGTGACAGCACATCTGGAACTGTCTATGTCGCATGTGACTGCTTTTTTGTTACAAATTATACCTCTACAATTCCTTGATTGGACAATTCAGTGAAAGAACACACGACAAGCAATGAAACTGAATACTTAATGAACCTGTGTTTGTGTTCCAGTGTTGTGAGGTTTAAGGGTTTTGAGTTTTTTTTATGTATGTGAAATATCAGTATTTATATACTTAAAATGATAATTACATAAAACATTACTCTGGAACAGTGTATTAATGAACAGCTAAAGCTGATCGACAGACTACCATTGAATAAGTTAATTTTTCATGTACTGCCCAGCGTTGCTTCCAGACATGGCATAGAGATACTGTCACGGTGGAGGAACGGACTCAACGCAGATCGAAAGTGCAACAACAGTTTATTCGGTGACACCGGGTGCTCTATGTACAGGTGCAGGGGAAGATCTGGGTTCCAGGGGTCCACAAGGGGTCCGGGGGGAAAGGAAAAACAAAACACAGTCTTGCACACGCTCCACTCCACTCTGCTCACTCCTCGCTCGTCGTAGTGATTCCTTCGCACACACTCCACTCCGATCCGTCACTATACACACACAGGGTTCAAAGCACCAGGCGGGTCCGGAAAATCTAGGCATAGACACAACTATTAACTTTTAGCAAATTCACGATGGAGATTTACTAGGCCGGCTTCCACTAACGTCAGTGACTCAATATTCCAGCGATGTCCAGCTCCGCGCCCCTGCCTTAAGAATAGTCAGCGGCAGGAGAAGAATCACCGGTAAACGGCAACAGGTGTGCGTCAGGGGCGGGAGCTCAACCTGAGCCCCACCCCAGCAGGAGAGAGAGGGAGAGGGAGAGAGAGACATATAGACATAAAACACTATAACCACACTGGTCCACGCAGGCAGGCACAGGGA